>LFYR01000781.1:0-19910 GCA_001185155.1 Zostera marina
TGCTTGCTTATTGTGTAATCTGGAAGATGAAACTAGGAGTCATCTTTTCTTTAACTGTTCTTATTCCAGATCTCTCTTAATTTCGTTGGCGGAACAGCTGGATTTCGCTTTCTGGAAAATAATGAATATTCCAGTTCCTACCCAATCAAGTCCAGATATTAGATTGGGGGATCTGACGGAAGCAGCACAAAAGATGACACGCCACTCCCCCCCTTGGGGGTTAATATGGAATGCTATTGGGTGCTTGTCGTGGCATATATGGACTGAAAGAAATAAAAGGTATAGGCAGCACATTAGTAGACCTCCTGATGTAGTCCTTAAGGAGGTCATTAAAGACATCAGTCTCTCTTTTGATTCAGTGTATTACAAAAAGAGCTGTTGTCACCCTTTAGAGATATCTATGATGGAAGTATGGGAGACCAACCTTCTGAGGCAGCGTATCTAGTTACTGTATAACTAGACTACATAGCTAATGGAAGAGAGTCAATGAGCATTTTGCTCATTTCTTTTTTACTTCTATTTTATTTCTATTCTCTATTTTGTAAACTTGGCATTAGCCTTATTCTAATGAGGGGTAGCATCCACTGCCCCTTGCTACAATAAGGCTCCGCCACTGCCAATGTCTATTACTGAAGCTTTGAGTATCATGGGATTAGCATCCTTTTATAGATATTTATGCAGTGTGCATATAGTGAGGGGATGTAGATTATGGACGGAGTATATCACTCTTCACATAGTGGAGTAGCAGATATTGTACACATGGCATGCAATCTCTTCTTTGATTACTAATATGAAAAAAATCACCTTTTGGAAAAAAACTATTCATTGATTTATATCATCCTTACCTATTAATTTTTTCATACTGTTCTATCATTTTTTTAATTTTAGGAACTATTTATTTTCAGTAATATTACATAACTAGTTCTGGTTTCTTCACATACTATAGGATCATCAGTATGAAACCGTGTCTGGTTTCATTTGCGAATCATTTGAATGCATACCAAACAAAGGTGACAAAATCAAGGTAGTTCTTGAAACTACAAATGCAGATGACAACCAATATGATGATGTAGATTCTGGACATCAAGATGAGCGGAAAAGGCATCAAACATTTGAACTTGAGGTATGTTTTTATGGTTCATGTATCTTTTATGTATTTTTATTTTAATATTTTCTTTACTTTTTTTCAATACCTATCATTTTAAAATCAATTCGACACATTTATTTTCAAGGTAAACAGATAATGTGCACTGCGCCAGCCACTCATGCATTTAGTTATTGTGGCATTATGCACGTATAGTGGACCGTACACCCAAACAAATACCATTAAATTTTAAAAAATATATAGAGTTCTTTTCTTTTGATAGAATTAAATTTTTTCATTATGAATATGATGGGCAGTGCTTGGAGTACAAGTGAAGAAAGTTAAAATAAAAATAATATAGGGAGGCTCATTGTTTCCTATACAACCTTTCAACTAGTATTAAAGTAACTAGATGGATAGCCTCAGGAGGTTGGTCTCCCAATTTAACACAGTATCCTTATCCAATTGGGTACAAGTACAACAGTCTTTCCTAAAATCCTCAGATTTAATAGAAAGGCTCATATACCGGATGACGGTCATGGCAAGAGCTTCAGATGGCTTCACGGCATGTTGCTTGAACCTTTTGTTCCTTTCGGACCATCATACAACGAATGGAATTCCAAAACAGCCTCCAAGGTGGGGATTTGTGATTGAATTTTTGGCAGACTTCAATAAGGTCTCTCGTCCTACATAGAGTTCTTTTTGAAGCAAAAAAAAAAATTCTATGTAGGATGATTTCTTATATATTGTCGTAATATGTAAACATAAGTTCATACATAAAATAGAAAATTAATCCAGCCTAATGAGAACCTTTTTGCTAGTTGGAGTGGAAAATGTCTATCCTATGGAGGTAGGATTCAGTTGTAATTACACCTATTGGACCCAAGAAATCCTTCTTCCAGCATCAGTTGCCACTTGCCATCAAAGTCAGAATGCTTGCCTATCAATTCATATGGAGTAGAAGGAAAGGGATTCCATAATCCCAAATGATACTTCCAAAATAGAGAAAGAGTTAGGCATTAGAGACTTTCCCATTATTACTAGGTCAGCTTATGTAGAAAGGGCTTCCAAATTTTGGGATGCCAGTAACTCAATTTTCACTTAATGGATTCAAAAGCGGTATATTAAACATAAGACATTAGAAGCCATCCCAACAAAGCCTTACATCGATTTCATTTTCGGGAAATCACTGATGTCAGCAAAAGAAGACATTGATAAGTGCTTGGAATGTAAATCCAACTATTGGATATTCTGGATAGTAGACTCATCATTAAATACCTTAGGGGTTATCTCTGAATCTATTAGAGATAGAAGCCATAAAGAGCAATTAGCTGTAGTCTGCAGGCATTTAGTCTAATATGCCCACTAAATTCTTCATTATGCTATGGAGAATTAAGTGGAAGCATCTCACTACCTTCCAAAGGTTGAACAATTGATACACTTGTTGAATCAAGAGCCCACCAATTCTCCAACAGTTCTTACTCTAAAATAGCCCTTTTGACGCTAGCAGAGACCTTAAACAATTCATTTTGGAAATTTAACACACCATGTCCACCTTGACAGAGTTTAACATCGGAATGGAAGATCTAATTGAAGCTTGTCACAGTTTCCTTCCTTGAGAATTCTTTCGGTTGCATTTAGGGTTGTAAGTTTAGATTCTATGCTCAGACTCATCTTGTTAAGCTTGAACTCGTGAGCCTACTGAGTCGAGCTCGAACCTAGACTCTAAGCTTGTTAAGCCTATGAGCAGAGCCTTTATCAAGCTCAAACTTGGTAGGCTTGATATTAAAATTATATAATATATTTTCATTCAATATATATAAAGAAGTTTTGGGGTGAATGGTTAAATCAGTTAAGAAAAACTAAAGGATATAGTTTTGATCATCAGGTACTACAGATTTTGTGTATATATATATTTAAAATAATTTTTTGAGCTTTTATAGTTTGAGTGAGAGCTTGAGCTCCAATATGACCTCATCAAGCTCTAGCTTAGTGTAATTGGCTTTTATTTTCGCTTTGTGAGCTCAAGTCTGAGCCTGATCAAAGCCTTAACGAGCCGAGTTTGAGCCTGGCTCGACAGTCCAAAGCTCAGCTCGTTTGAATCCCTAGTTACATTGCTTATCACATCTGGACCGAAAAGTCAAAAGGCTTAAACAACACACCTTGAGAATTCTAGAAATTCTCACTAAGGAAATGGCCAAGGACAGATATTATACTTCAACTGATATTTTAGTAATAATATTACGGTATATCTGTTTTTCATATTTCATTATTTCCCAATTTCCCCTTTAGATTGAAATGTCCATTTTAACTGTAACCAATCGTACAACTGTACATGTCTACGTTGATATTTTGTCAAAGATGAAGATTCCCGATTTCCTTCTGTTTTTTTATCATTTGTAAACTAGCTATTGTTTCTTGTTGCAGTTTCATTCTCTGCACACTTGGATCATTATTCATTGCCATTGATATACTACTACCTTCACATGTTTTTAATTTCTTCCTGTTATTTTAGTATGCCTCCATTATATTTATTGCTTCCATATTTTTATATATTTAAGGGGAAAAGGTTTATCTTGGTATATCTGGTTTTATCTTTCTCAAACCATTTTTATATTGATAATTTTTAATAATAGAATCGTATGTTTTTTTAAAGTTATCTTGTTGCTGCAATGTGAATTTTACTGATATTTGTTCCCAATTATTTCATAATCTTTACGCTGTTTTTCATTTACAGATTCTAGAAGCTAATGAGCGGAAGGTTGTATCTGTCTTGTTCAGACCAATTGATGATTCCATGAAAATGGTTGATGGGAAGATGGAAAAGAACGATGAATCAGAATCGTACGTGGATATTAAGGCTTACCCAGAGCACAAGAATGTAGGAAATGGGTACAACAGTGACCATGCTGATAAAGATAATGATTTATCTTTACATGATGAAGAAATTTGTGAGAACGGGTACACTGGTATTGTTGTTGTTGAAGAACATGGTGAAGATCTGGTCAATAATAATAAACACTAGTGGATTGCACTAGTTCTAACTTCCCTTCTCATATAGTGGGCAGAATGCAATACCGAAGAAAGATAAAGTAAAAATGAAAAATGGAACAAGGAGGGTTAGGGGAGGATGGGTGACCGACTACATTATTTTTTTTTACAGGTGAAGCGAAGTGTCTACTGAGTCTCCTTTCTCATCCACTGCATAATTCACAGAGAGTGATGCATCAGAAGCACATAATTCAACATTTTCCTTACTAGGACTTGGGGAATGTTGGTACTTGTTGGGCCTGCTAATTAGTAGTGGCAACTGGGAAGGAAAGACAGTGTCTGAATAAAAGAACCACCTTGGTTGCACTTGCTGCTGTCCATAACAAGAACCAGTGCTTGACCAACGACGCCGAAGACGAAGACGAGTCTCTTCCAGCTCTGGTTCTGGTGGGAACACAACTCTGAGGTGTTCCCTCTCTTCTCTCATCTCCTTAATTCTTTCCAATCTCCTGAACCTCTCTTGCAGTAAAGCAATTGAGGAGGAATGTTGAACAAGTGTTGGTTTTACAACCCTTTGCCCATCCTGCTTTCCCATAAGGTCTGTTGGGTGAGTAAGTGGTTGAGTGTTGAATTTATAAGATGGGAGTGGATATGACTTGCAGATTTTGTAGTTTTGTGTTTAAATGTTGTATTTTCTTGTTGTGCCTTCTGATTCATTAGGGAAATGATAGAGTGTTAGTATATGGAGAGAAGGTGGTGCAAAATCCAAGTAAATAAAGGGTTTTGTTTGTGGCTACTCACTAAATGGAGCCCTTCACCCATAGCCCTTAGGTCTTTATTAAAGTTGCACATACATCCGGGAGGGTGTGGCCAAACTTTTCTGGATTCTAGCTATTGGAATCTCTTCTTGTGTGAGAATATGATGAGTTTGTGTTCGATGGTTTTGTCACCTTCCTCTTGCTTTGGAAGAGATGCAACAACTAAGTAAAATCATCTTTTATTATTCTTCTTCTTATTTTTAGGACCTTGTTTTTTTGATCCGTCGATGGGCATCTGACGGTTGTTTTTGGTTTGTGAACCATTGGAGATTCAATTCACACTGTTTCATATCATCTATATCCATTGGGATTTGCGTTCTCTTTTCTTTTTCTTTTTTAACTTAGGAGGAGGAATAAACCTTGGGCTTGATGATATAAGATGATATGAGATGGATGTTTCACACTTCTGCTTTCACTTTTCTCTCTGTTTTGTTTTTATGCATTTGGATGTTCGTGGCATGGTGGTGTGGTAAAAATTGAAAGCTGGTAATACTGCTTCATAATCATAATGCTTTCATACCATTGCCAGCATCCTCTGCTGCCTTATGTCTTCTTTAATTATTCTATTTGTCCTTGGATCATTTCTCTGTGATTAGGGACCATTTTTTTGAGACAGAAATATTGTCTTTTTTCTATCCTTAATTCTATCAATGAAACAGCTCTGTTTTTTTTTAATTTACTTATCTATTTGAGAATCTCACCTTATAAATTATATAAACCATGTCATTAAAATAACTTAGGAGTGTTTTTTTTATCTATTTAACTAACAACCAGCCAATAACAGTTCAGTAATTATAATATTATAATATTATAATAAAATGGTATGTACTTAGAAGAGCCGACCAGTTTCAGTGGTTTGCTTAGTCCTAACATACAAAATCAACATGTTTGGGCTCAATCATTTCATTAAAATATTTTTTTATTGTTAGGTTCTTCACATGACCATTTAAAGTAATGATAGGTCAATCTTTTAGATTTGGGTACGGTGTATTTTCTGAAGTACCACCTATTAACTATAGCCCTAAGCCTTTTGATAAAGAGCAGGCTGCTAGTCTGCTAGTAGTAGTACCACTCAAGGATGATTGATGCTGTGGGTGTTCAAGGAACATTTTTAGAGACTACTCTATGGGTTTATGGGTTTATTTATTTCAATTTAGAATGATTTTTTTTTACTGCCCAAGTGGATTTGAGTTTTATGTTTTTAACTGTTTATTTTTATGTAGTTAGGTTTTATAAGATGATAAAGTGAATAAATAATGAGAGATCTTTTTTCCATCTTTGGAATGATTTATCTCTTTTTAGAAGTGTGGGTCCTTATGAAATTTGAGTGGCGTATCACTTTAGCAGCAATTGTGAATGAAAAGGTACCACTGATATATGAGATTCCAATCTAATGTGATGACTGATGACACATCATGACATGTGAGTTTTTGTGAGTTGTGGACTTGAACTTTGGATTTTATATCAAATTATGGAATTTAGATAACATATTAACTACTTTTTTTTAAATCTTTTTTTTTAAAAGATCATTCCTTGTATGGGCGCGATCCGGGTTCGAGATTGATATTAGTCCTGATAAGTATTTTGGATGTGATAGTTTGATTTTATTTGTTGAAACTAGAGATGTTAATCCAGCTTAATAAACTGAACACTAAATTTGGATTTGGTTAGTTTAGTTAACTAAATTTAGAAATCAATGGACAATGGATATTAAAATTTTATTTTTTAATATTTAGTTCCTTAATTGATTTATTATTTTAAAAAATAAAAAATTCATCCCTGAACTGGTGGCGGGGGTCATTATGTAATTTTTTAATTTTAATAACTACCATCAATCTCGATTCCTTCGCTCCTATTCACTGTTTCATTTCTCTCCACCGATTTCTTTTGTACCATCGATTCCTCTGCTGATTTCTCCTTCAAGGTTCGACTTCCGCTACAGTTTTTGTCTCCGTTGATTTTTTTTTGAATAATTGCATGTTCAGAATTTTTAAATATTATATGTTCAGATTTATAACTAATTATATGTTCAAATTTATAACTAGTTATATGTTCAGTTTTATAATTAAGTTATAATTAGTTGCATGCTTAAGTTTATAAATGATTGCATGTTTAGGTTTATAATTAGTTGCATGCTCATATTTACAATTACTTGCATGTTCATGATTTTCAAATAGTTGCATGTTCAGATTTACAACTAAATATTACATATTCAGGTTTATAATTACTTGCATGTTCGTGATTTTTAAATAGTTGCATGTACAGGTTTATAACTAATTGCATGTTCAGATTTACAACTAATTACAGTATTCAGTTTTACAATTACTTACCTATTAATGATTTTCAAATAATTGTATGTTTAGGTTTATAATTAGTTACATATTCATTATTCAGATTTATAACTAGTTGAATGTTCAAATATATAATTATTTAAATATTTATGTTTATAATTAATTGAATATTCAAGATTTTCAAAGAGTTATATTTTTAGGCTTATAATTATATATATGTTCAGGTTTATAATTTTTTTTCATAACAAATTTCAGAAGATGAGAACGGATTTCAGAATGAATTGAAGATTGAACGGATAAAGATCAAGTAGAAATGTTGAATGTGATTGGTGGGGCTGTTGTATGTTGGCTGTAGATTGGTGAGGTTATTGAAGAATGAAGATAGATGAAGATAAGAGGAAGATCAAGATCGTGAAAAAATAGAGAGATTGTGGAAAATCAAGAATTATGAGAGATCAAGATCAAGATCAAGATCAAGATCAAGATCAAGATCAAGATCAAGATCAAGATCAAGATCAAGATCAAGATCAAGATCAAGATCAAGATCAAGATCAAGATCAAGATCAAGATCAAGATCAAGATCAAGATCAAGATCAAGATCAAGATCAAGATCAAGATCAAGATCAAGATCAAGATCAAGATCAAGATCAAGATCAAGATCGTGAAAGAGGAAGATCAAGAAATGTTTAAGTTGACGTTTTTGTATTTTCTTTATTTAATTAGTTGTTTTTATTTGTAATATAAAAATATTAAGGTTCTATAAACGAATTGATTTTAAACCATTGATTAAAATATTAAAGAAGATTAAAATTAACCTAATTTTAAATTAAAGTTAGGTTAACTTTTAATTTACCTGATCTACTCCCAATTTTAATAAGTTCGTTTTGTTTAAAATTTAATTAGTAGGATTTAAATTTTCTACCTTTCACTATGAAAAAATTATAAATATGAGAAAATTGTTTCAAAAATAATCTGATGATTTTACATTTATTTTAAAACCATCTCTAAATCTATCGATTTATATTACTTTTATCCATATATCTTTTATTAATTTGTAAAAAGGAAAGAAAGATTGAAAATAAAAATAAAAGAATTGATATTGAAATTAAACATACCAATTTTGTTATATATATATTTAAAAACGTTTTGTGTTAATCTAATGTGGGCAGTGGCGTATCCAGGATTCCCCGGCAGGGGGGGTAATATTCGCCGAAGGCGAAAAATTTTTTTTGTACTAATTAAAAAACCTATACAAATTTTGGCATGACCTATTCATATAATTGATTATAAAAACCTATAAAAAATCAATACATTCATATTCCATAATTAATATTCAATACATTAATTAATATTCAAATTAAAAATAAATACATTCATTTAATTAACAATAAAAATTTCAAATACATTTTACATTACTTCAATGTCCTACGACGAGGATACATATCATTAAATATTTTTAAAATAACTTCGTTGTCTATAGTTTTAAAAATATCTTTTTCGATATATGTTACTAAACAGTCATTCATCAAACTATCACCAAGGCGATTTCTGAGACGAGTTTTAACGATATGCATTGCTGAAAAACTACGTTCAACTGATGCAGTTGCAACTGGCAATATCAACGCTAATTTGATCAGTAAATAAACCAAAGGATAAACAATATCCATCTTACACTCTACCAATTTCTGTGCTAGACCACCAATACCCACGACATCATCAAAATCTTCATTAGACTGAACATCATGAATGTAATTCTGTAATTGGTTTTTGAGCATCATAAGTTGTAATGGTGAAAAATCAGCAGGATAGAAAGAAGCAAAACGAAGCAACTTCTGTATATCGAAAGCCTCAAAAGAAGAATGTGGATCAAGACAATGGATACACAGTAGTAACTCTGTGTTAGTCTCAGTAAATCGATTATTAAGTTCATGAATTTGTATATCGATCATATAGAAGAAACGATCAATCTTGTAATAGTGAAGACTTGTATTTTTTTCTATGTTTCTTCTTTTTCGGCCATAAGGTACATATATTTCATCCATTGATAGCACTGTTATATCATTTTTTGCACATAAAGAACAAATATTTGAAAGTAAATCTTCCCATCCATTATCTCGCAAATCTTGAAGTCTTTGCTTCGAAACTGTTACTAATCGCATTGCATTATTTATGTCTTGATCTTTTCTTTGCAATGCTTGAGACAAATCATCTGTAATTGCAAGAATTGCTTCCATCAAATTTAAATAGAAAATGAAATCAAATTGTTTCATGGCATCTAACAATATTTCTGCGGAAGCACTTTGTTCTACAAGCTTGGCATCATCAGAAACAACTTCTAAAACCTCCATCACTGATGAAAACATAAGAATTAAACTGCATATTGTACTATAATGAGAACCCATCTTGTGTCTCCAGCTCGCTTCAAAGTTGTTTCTTGATTTTTTCCTTGTCCAGTATTTAACTCTTCCATATCCAATGCTTTTGCAATACTATCAACTTGTTTTTCTCGAAGGACATCTCGACGCTTGCAAGATGCTACAACAACATTAGTTATATTTGCAACTGTATTAAAAAAAGTCACAATCTTCTTATCACTTTTAGCAGCAGCAACAATTGTCAACTGTAATTGATGTGCAAAACAATGAACATAAAAAGCAGAATTATTTTCTTTAAGAATCAATGATTTTAAACCATTTATATCACCAGACATATTACTCGCGGCGTCATATCCTTGACCTCGTAGATTGGTAATACTTAAATTATGTTTGCAGAATAAAGCATCAAGAGCCTTTTTTAGAGTCAACGCATTAGTTTCTGGCACATGAACAAGTGCTAAATAACGCTCCATAACATATCCCTTCTTGTCCACATATCGAATAACCACAGCCATTTGTTCTTTAATTGATATGTCTCTAGATTCATCAATCAATACGGCAAATAAATCATGGTTGAGATCTTTTAGAATAAGTCTTGTAGTTTCAGCACTTGCAATAGCCATCAACTGACTTTGAATGAGTGGAGCTCTCATCAGATTATTTCTAGGAGCAGTGATCATTGCTTGTTTATAATTTTCATCTCTACTTGCAAATACTTCTAACAATTCCAAAAAATTTCCTTTATTTAGAGATTCATTAGATTCGTTATGCCCACGAAAAGGTAATCCTTGATTTAAAAGATAACGAATGGCATCTAATGAGGCTGTCAATCGCATACGATAATTGATATCTTCTGATATTGTCTGTTTCTCTAAAATAGGTTCTAACTGATGTTTTGCTTTCCTCATATTCTGATACTTTTCCCATGCCTTATTGTGAGAACTATCAACAATTCCAACATGTTCAAGCAATTTATCAGGTTTTTTCCAATTTCGAAATCCAACAGTAACAAAAGTATCTCCGCCTGCCTTATCTCCTTCATATGGTTTAAAAAGGTAGCAACATAAACAAAAAGCTGAATCATCAGAAACACTATACTCTAACCATGTAGAATATGTATCAAACCAAGAACAGTTAAATCGACGACTAAATTTGCCAAACCAAGTTTGCGGAAATAAGTGTTGTTTTGGTTGACAAGGACCTTTTTGAATGTACTTCCTTCTAATATCATCAATCTCATTGATATTATACATTGACATCTTCTTTCTTAATGCTGGATCAGAAGGAAGATCATCGGAAGCTAATGGTTTAGGAATAATAGATAATCGTTTTCTTTTACTTGTTTCTGGAATATCTTCTTGTGGTTGTGGAGTAGGAGTTGTCTTTTTAAAATATTTTTCCATCCGTAAGACTGTAATTTAAGAAATAAGATTCACCTTAAATCTAAGAATACAATCCTACATTCTTAAATCGAACTATAAAATTATATAAGAAATAATGCATAAAATTATAAATCTAACAATTATAAAAATGAAAAAGTAATAGAACCTTGTTACCTTGTTATAGAAGATCTTTACCTTGACGGTAAGAAATTGAATCCATCCAGGAATGCAAGTCTACAACCAAAATACACAAGAGAGTCTGCAATCGAGATATGACATAAAAAAAAAAATCAGTTAAGACAATAACTAAGAATATGAACATGTAAAAGAGTTAATATTAACACCATTGTGTTCCATTTGAAAACAGTAATTATTGAACATCAAAGGATTGGATAGAGCTATCAGACTTCCCATCATTGGCAGGTGGATCTAGGATTTTTTTAGCACGTCAAACAAAATTAAATTCTAATGAAATCGATGAATAAGAATTCAGAATTAAGAGTATGAAGTGATATTGTGAAGTGTAAATAAATATGTAACTCAACTTCTACTCAAGTAATAAAATTGAAGCCAAACAGGTAAAATATAATTAGAAGTAAGAACTAAAGTAAAAAAAAAAACTAAAACTAAATAATAAAAAAAAAACCTTATCTAACCTAACCCCCAAAAAAAACTTCTCAAGATTCAGGGACAATCAAAAGCCAAGAATACTTTCTCACTGTAAAATAGCAATCAAAATATCGAATAGCCAATTATGTAAATTTAAATGAAAATTGAGAATTTGAGAGCCAAGTAACTCATCACTGAAATATACTTACAAGTTACAACCCAACAATGAGGAATGTAGAAAGAATTGCATTCTACTATTAACTTCCAAATCTGAGAGAAGATGTAAAAGAATAAAGCAATTACGCCTATTAAAAATTGAAAGGGAATCGGAAGAAGAAGAAAAGATGAACTGGAGAAGAAATGAAGAACCGTCATTACCTCTTAAAACAAAAACTGAAGGTGATGGTTTGAATCGGACACTTATAAGATCTAAAATAGAAATAAGAACCTGCAGAATGAAGATAATTAGATGAAGCGTCTGCTTCTTCTGGAGAGTGGAGTCTTGTCGCCTGAAAATCCAATTTGGGAATTTAAGGATGCTAGGGTTAATGTTTGGATTTTATTTGGGGGAAATATTCAAATTGAGTTTGTAAATTTTTAAATGGTGATTTTATGAAAAGTATTTGGTATGATTAGCGTAAATTGCACTCAGATAATATCTGTTTCGGATTATCACTTGAATAAGATTTAACATTGTGAATTAGATGAAATTTATATAATATATAAATATTGTGAAATTTATATATTAACCCTTAAAAATATTAATATATTGTGAAAATTATACTAAACCCCCTATAAAAAATTTAATTACATATAGGTCCTCATAAAATTTCCAAATTTTAGGGGGGGCAATTGCCCTCCCTTGCCCCCCCTGGATACGCCCCTGCTTATATCATATATATGACAGTGAATTGATCTTTGGTTGTTTTCCATTTTTTGTAGGTCTGTATGGGGTTTTAATGTAACGGGGATGGAATCTCACTAAACTCCATCCATATTTTTTTCCATTTTCGATCTATATATTAATCAAAATCAGAATTCATTAATCTTATCGATGGCTTGTAGGAATCTTCATGAAAATTCCTTGGGTGGAGAATTGCCGACTTTTTTATGGACCCTTTCTGAAATGAAATATATGTATGGAAACCATCAACTTTTTATTTATAATAGAGTTAGGGTGTTTCTCTATAAGATGCAGAAATATTTACTTTCAGATGATATATATACAAGAACCACAGAATATATTATCGGATAAATCGTAGTGAAAATGTACATAGAGAGACTCGAACCCTGAACCTCAGAAACTTTAATAGTTACTATTAATATTGCAAATATTTCAACTTCTTTAAATTAAAATCCCATGATTGATCTATATATTTTTATATAGTTAATTAAATGTTTTTAATTTATCACAGGTATTTATCAAAGAACAATTTCATCGGTTCAGTTCCTCCACAGATTGGAAATCTGAAAAATATCCAGATATTGTGAGTATTAAATTTATTAATAAATAAAATTAATTTTCTTATTTCCATCTTTTTTTTCAATTTTATTTTAACTTCATATTTACAATTTAAGGTTCATTTATTTTCGAATTTTTCATTATATAAAGAGAGTTAGGATCACGGTGCGTCCACTTGATTCTAACAGTCCAAAAACATATAATGGTCCTCAAATATATTGAAAAAAAAGTCTGGACGCACCAGAACTGGATCCTGTATATATATATTCAATCAAGTTAGCATTTACTCAAGTGACTGCTTTATTAACTTGATTTATCAATAAAAACACTAAAGGGAACTTTCGAATAATAAATTGTGCGGAAACCTTCCTATGTCTCTTTGGAATTTAACAAACTTGAAATCATTGTAAGTAGATTTAAGATTTCATATACACGAGTTTTTTGAGTTATGATAAATGAAATGAAATTTCAACTTCATCAAAAAAAAGTCGAGATAAATGACTTACTCTCCATATATTTCGCACATACATTAGATTTGATATCTATATATTAGATCAGCTTGAGGTGTTATAATGCATGGTATTATAATGAGATTGAAAATGACTAAAAATTATTTTTTTAATAAATGAAAGACACCAATGGATGATCAACCAACGGTCATGATAAAATATAACACAATTATAACATCGTCTTGCATTATAAGATCTAAAACTAACCCTATTATATAATATAAAATACTTTAATATTATCAATCTATTTTAATTATGAGTAGGTATTTATCGAGTAACAATTTCAACGGTTTGCTTCCTTCAGAGATAGGAAATTTGGAAAAAATGCGGATAATGTGAATGTTAAATTAATAAATACGTTGTAAAAATATTTTTATTGATTTATACGTTTTATAAAAAAAACTTGCAGGGGTCTTTCAAATAATAATTTTGAAGGAAAAATACCAAACTCTTTTTGGAATTTAACAAATTTGGAAGATATGTAAGTAGAATTAATTATATCATCTTTCTTTTAATATTTAAAAAATATATATAATTTCGTTTAGATCGAATTTAATTAGTCGCGCGATTGATGATTCAATCTCCATTATTTTATGTAACACTTATTTAATTTTTAAATGAATTAACCATTCAACCAGAACTTCTTTAATATTTATTTTGTGCACGAATAAAAGTTAAATTGATAAAATCATTATAACAATTATTGTATGCAACTTCGATCTTTTGATATAAAAAAGACCTAGCTAGTTTTTTAATTTTTATAAATAAATACGTGCAGATATTTATATGAAAATAATTTCATCGGTTCACTTCCGCCAGAGATCGGAAACATGAAAAATCTTCAAATGTTGTAAGTGTTGTACTAATAAATATTTTAAACTTTTTATAAATATGGTAAATGCTATATGTATAATTGAAATAGATGATTCAATCTCCATTATTTTATGCAACATTTATTTAATTTTTAAATGAGTTAACCATTCAACCCGAACTTCTTTAGAATTTATTTTGCGCACGAATAAAAGTTAATTGATAAACTCATTATAACAATTATTGTATGCAGAACTTCTTTTGATATGGAAAGAACTAGCTAGTTTTTTAATTTTAATAAACAAATGCACGCAGATGTTTATATGGAAATAATTTCATTGGTTCACTTCCCTCAGAGATCGGAAACATGAAAAATCTTCAAGTGTTGTAAGTATTTTAATAATAAATTTTTTTAAACTTTTTAAATGAACAGTCTAGATTAATATCTCATTTTTGATAATAAATCTTCAAGTGTTATATTAAATTAATTTCATGTATAGAAATATGAAAGATAACAATTAATTTCAAAGCCTTTTTAATATATAATTTCCTTTAATATTCGGGATCTTAATGACAATTCTTTCCAAGGATATTTTCCTTCAAATATCTTTTAAAATTTTGTCAATTTGACCGCTCTGTGAGTTTTATTATTTTATTTTACTTACATTGTTCTTCATGATTTTCACACTTGTTTAAATATCTCACTATAAGAAATAAGACCTTGTATGGTTGTCTTTAGATGGCGAATTTCCGCTGTCACAAGTGATCAATGACGGAAATCCACCATCTAAAGACTGTCATTACAATGACCGCCATTATAACCTCATAACCGCCATTTATTATCCGGTTGAATATTAGAGGGGAATCGAAATTTTGGACGAGAGTTTTTAGATGGCGGGCATCCGCCATCTAAATACTGTCATCGAAAATAAATGTGAACTGCCGTCGAGCCAAAACATTTCCTCGGCGCACTCAAACAATAGATGGCGGACATCCTCCATCAAAAGAACTGAATTATTGATGGCAGAAATCTGCCATCTAAAGGCCGTCATACAAGGTCCTTTTTTTTGTAGTGTCTGTAACAAAAAAACAGGTATCTTTCAAGAAATAAATTTGAAGGAGAAATATCAAATTCTCTTGGAAATTTGACTAAGTTGAGAAGATTGTAAGTATAAATTATAGAAATTAATTAGTATATGTAAAATTTAAATATTGAATTACTTTAATTTCGATGAATTTTAGATATCTGGGTTTCAATAACCTATCTGGAGATCTTCCAAACTCTATTTTCAATGTTCCAACACTTGAAATCATGTAAGAAAATTTACCTTCATATATTTGATATCAAATATTATGAATATATATTAATATCTTTCTCTTGTGATGCAGGTATTTGAACAACAACTTTTACGGTGGTTTACCCAACAAAAAGAGTGACAAATTCTTAATAATGTATTTTTTAAAATCTTTTTAATTAAGGGGGAAAGCCTTTCATGTGAGATATTAATCTAGACACTAGACCGTTCATTTGTAATAAATTGAGGTACGACGTCCTCGAGATATGGTTCATTTTATTTAAAATAAATGAACAATCTAGATTAATATCCCATTTTTAATATTTTACCTGAAATGTTTCGTCACTATAACTACAAAAAAAATAGTCTTTTCTGATGGTTAGTAATGTTTTTACTCCAATATTGGTCAGCTTAACCCTAACCCTAAAAAATTACTGATGGACATGTCGTAAGTAAGTATTTGTTAGAAGCCATTAATAATTTTCGTCTCCTTGAAATCAGAGTTATTTGTGGCACCAGAGCCGCCGGTGTAATTTTTCTCCTTGAAATAGGGAAACATTCCTGGCGGAATATATTTCGTTAGGAATATATTTCTTCCCAAAAACAGAAAATCATTGCTGGTGGAAATGCCGCCATCAATCTTTTCCCACCTACTGATTTCGTATATTGGCGGAAAATCTGCAAATATTAGTAATTAAAACCCTAACGGTTTCTGACTGTACGGTTACTAATTAAAAAAACAAACATTACTGGTGGCCTAGCCAGGAATATTTTTTCGAAAAACAAACAATACTATTAAAATCAGGATTAAAGTCGCAAATTAATTACTGACGACCAGACCGCCAGTAATACACATATCTGGCGATATTATTACTGGCAATAATATACTGGCAGCCTAACCGCCACGAGCCGTCAGAATTATCCGCCAAAAAAGTCACTTTTTTTGTATTATTAATCAATACTAGTTATACGATCGATAAACTAACAACGATGACTAATACTGGCAGCCAAGCCATCAATATTACCCGTAAAAAAGTGACTTTTTCTGTAGTTTATTAATTAATACCAGTTATATGATCGAGAAATTGACAACTCTATTTTTGAATCTTATGTTTAATTTCAGTGATATATCAAGCAATAATTTACAAGGAAAAATCCCGCAATGGAATGAAGTTTTTTGTAATTATAAATATTCGATCTCCTCTATTAAAATAAGAATTAGTATTTTTCGAATCATTTGTTGATGTTTTCTTCTTCTCTTTTTGAGCAGAAATTTGGCAAACAATCAATTCTCAACTCAAGACATTGAAAAGTAAGCTACTTAAAAAAAATTCAACTCTTATTTATCTATGCTTATAATTACTGTTAATTACTTTCAGAATTCAACCTCAAAGATTGGAATGCTTGAAAAAAACATCTAAATGTTTTGCTGGCAAAGATCTATGTAAGCCAATTTCATACATATAAAAATTCTTTTAATTTTCTTAACTATATGGAAATTCGAAACGATTCTTAACTATATCTAAATGTTTTGCTGCAAAAGATCTATGTAAGCCATGTTGGACGATGGAATGGAGGAGGAGGAAGATGACGATGACATTGAAGGGAAGGAGGAAGAGATGTTTGACATGGTTGAAAGAAGAAGAACAAGAGAGATGTATGTTGGCTAATAATCGATTGATTATTTAGCTTGTTTATTCATGTATATATACACTTGAGATTTGTTGTAACAAACCCCTTACAATTGTGATTGGGGTTTGTTACTAAGTTAGTTAATTCCTAATTAGACAATTAGAAACTTCTAGATTGTGTGTATATCCAATATACCCCCTCAAGTTGGTGTTATTGAGCAAACACCTAACTTGGATTTTATTTCGATGAACCTTCATGAGGGGTGAGGTTTCGTAAAACCATCAGCGATTTGATTTCTTGTGGAGATATGTGTAACACGTATTATGTCCGATTTCACCAACTCTCGGACGAAGTTGAAATTTACCGTCATATGTTTCATCCGAGTATGGAAAATCGGATTATGAGACAAGTGCTTAGCCCCCATATTATCCGTCTAGATTTTTGATGACAAACCCTTTTTGAATCCGATTTCCCGGAGTAGATTATGAACCCATATTACTTTGGCCGCCGCATCAGCCAAAATTCTAAATTCAGCTTCAGTAGACGATCGAGCCACCATTGGTTGCTTCTTAGCCGACCAAGATACTAGATTGTTCCCGAAGAACATTGCAAAACCACCAGTGCTCCTTCTATCATCGGTGCACTCGGCCCAATCTGCATCGGTATACATATCCAAGACAAATTATGAAGATGGTGTGAATAGAACTCTATGTGTGGGCGTGCGATGCAAATACCTCAACAAACGTTTTGTGGCCGACCAATGAACCGTGGTCGGATTTTGAAGAAATTGGCACAACTTGTTAACTACAAATGCAATATCGGGTCTCGTGTTCACGAGATATAATAGAGCCCCAACGGTTGATTAATAGAGTAACACATCTTCAAATGGGTAGCCATCAACAGAACTCAATTTTACCGTAGACGTCATTGGAGTTGGGGCAGGCTTGCAATTTTGCATTTTAGTTCGCCGGAGCAAGTCACCTATGTACCGATGTTATGAAAGAACATAGTGGCTTGTATTTTTGATTTTGGTAAAGTTCATGCCCAAGAAATATTGTAGTGCACCCATATCTTTAAGCTTGAATTCCGTGGCTAGTGTAGAAATCAACTTTGAAATTTCCGAGGATGAGGAACCCGTGACTATGATATCGTCGACATAAATCAACATAAATAACTGAGACATGCCGGTGATACGAAAAAATAGAGATGCATCTGAACATGTAATAATAAAGCCAATCGAAATCAAGAATCGACTCAACCGATCATACCATGCCCGGGGTGATTATCGAAGACCATAGAGAGACTTGTGCAGTCGACAAACCATTGCGGGATGAGTTTTGTTTACGAATCCGGGAGGTTGAGTCATATTCACTTCTTCCTTTAAATCACCATTTAGGAAGGCATTATCAACATCGAGTTGACGAATTTGCCATCCTTTATAGACCGCAAGCGATAGCATAATTCGTATGGTTGGGAACTTGACGACTGAGCTATATGTTTCGTCGAAGTCAACTCCCTCTACTTAAGACAACCCACGAGCCACCAAGCGAGCTTTTCGACGTTGAAGCTTCCCATCGGATCCTCTTTTAACTTTAAACACCCACTTACACGATACCACATTCGCATTCGGTGGTGGAATAACCAATGACCAAGTTTGATTTCTCTTTAATGCCGATATTTCCAATTCCATAGCATGAATCGAATCCAGCGAAGTAGAGGCTTGTCTAACCGTCAACGGCTCATACAACTCATCAAGCGTCACCTTTGTAGCCTCTAGCTAATCCGGCAAGAATGAGATAATTTGGTCGGACAATATTCCGACGAGACAGATCTTCATTTCTGATTGTATCTGGTTGATTTATGACATGTGGTGATGCCGCCGGGGCTATAGAATTTTCGGTTGACACATTTGGTGGTAACGATGGATTTGAGTTTGGAGTTGGAGTGGAATTGGTGGAAGTTAGATTTGGTGAAATTACAGGATTTGGAATTATTGATATGGACTGGCCGAATTTAAAATTGATTAGTCATTCATCACTTCAGACGGATCAATCACCCATCGCTTCGGCTGGGTGACATCCGTCGCTTCGACCTTATCTATCATCTGTTCGACCCACGAGTCAAGGTGATAGTTACAAAATCTAATTTACGATTACAAGTCTAAATTACGATTACAAGTCTAGTTTACGATTTACGAGTCAAGATGCGACTTAAGAATCTAAATTACGACTCTCACGAATATTTGAGAATCAAACCCTAAGATTCCAAATATTTATGAATCTAGGTTTTCTTTCAAAATCTAATTTACGACAAAGAGTCTAAATTACGATTACAAGTCTAGTTTACGATTTACGAGTCAAGGTGCGACTTAAGAATCTAAATTACGACTCTCACGAATATTTGCGAATCAAACCCTAAGATTCCAAATATTTATGAATCTAAGTTCTCTGTCAAAATCTAATTTACGACAAAGAGTCTAAATTACGATTACAAGTCTAGTTTACGATTTACGAGTCAAGATGCGACTTAAGAATCTAAATTACGATTCTCACGAATATTTGCGAATCAAACCCTAAGATTCCAAATATTTATGAATCTAGGTTCTCTTTCAAAATCTAATTTACGACAAAGAGTCTAAATTACGATTTGCGA
>LFYR01000781.1:20010-54738 GCA_001185155.1 Zostera marina
TTACGATTTACGAGTCAAGATGCGACTTAAGAATCTAAATTACGATTCTCACGAATATTTGCGAATCAAACCCTAAGATTCCAAATATTTATGAATCTAAGTTCTCTTTCAAAATCTAATTTACGACAAAGAGTCTAAATTACGATTTGCGAGTCCAGTTTCGAGCCTACGTTACGGTTCTAGGATTAATACGGCAAACCTACAAGGGATAATTTCATAGGGATCAATCCGTCGCTTTGGCCGGATGACACCCGTTACTCAAATCTAGCTTACGACCCACGAGTCTAAGTGATGATTACAAAATCTAATTTACGACAAAGCGTATAAATTACGATTACAAGTCAAGTTTACGATTTACAAGTCCAAGATGCGACTTAAGAATTACGACTCCGATTTACGAATCAAACCATGAGATTCTAAATATTTGCGACTACAATTAATGGTACCCTGGTGTTAATTTTGTCGTTGTGGCCTTAATGATCATATCCCATCTTGTCGCTATGGCCTTGATGAGGATCGAGAGTCACTCTATCGCTATAGCTGGAGCTTGGCTAAAACACCGGGGTTCAAATCTAGAATTGTAGTCCTAAATTGCGGATCCAACCCTACGATTCCAAATAATATTGTGCATCTTAATTTTTGGTTTTTCGGTACTATTCTTTGCAACTTTGCGTCAATTTGGAGATATAAATTATCCGCTAATTTAACTGACGACTGAACTACGATTCGTATGACCAAGTTTACGTCCAAAGTGGCTAAGCGAGGGTTAGCAGAGTCTAACTTACGTCTAGAGTGGCTAAGTTACGGCTTGTGAATCTAGTTTCGAGCCTAGGTTACAATTTAAAGGTGGTTTATATGGAAGATTGGCAAAGAAAAGACAGAAGGTAATTCATTGATAATCAAAATAGAAAGATTGCAAAATATTTCGAAAATTCATATGTCACGGCGACATGATTCTCGGGGGGAGTATCACAAGCTCCCTCCAATACCTCCGTTACACCAATATTTTAAAAAGTTGTCAGGTTGACATGATTTTCGAGGGGAGTATCACAAGCTCTCCTCAATAATTCTATCGCCTCGGGCACAAACATCCAAAGCATAACTCTACAATCTGTCATAACGGCACGATTTCAGGGGGAGTATCACAAACTCTCTCCGACGCTTCTGTCACTCTAGCCGGAAGCCGTCTCGCCATCTTTGAAGGAGAGTATCATAAACTCTCATCAACACTTCTGTCGTTTTGGCTAGAAGTCGTCTCATTCCAAGGGGAGTATCATAAACTCTCCACGATACTTCTGTCGCTTCGGCCAGAAGCTGTCACAATTTGGGGGGAGTATCATAAACTCTCTCTGACACTCCTACCACTTCAGCCAGAACATATTTTTATGCAGGTTTCAAAGGGGAGTATCACAAGCTCTTCCGACTTTTCTGTCGCTCCGGCCGGAAATTGTCAAATTTCGAAGGGGAGTATCACAAGCTCTCCCGACATTTCTGTCGCTCCGGTCAGAAATTGTCATATTTTAAGGGGGAATATCACAACTCCCTTCAGCAAACCTCCAGGTTCCTCAAAAAACAACCCCAATGCTAAGTCGGCGAGTTAACACCTTAAGTCGCCGACTTAGGATATCATGTAATATCTTAGGGGGAGAATGACAAGCCCCCTTCCACAACAACAGGAGAGTATCACAAGCTCTCCCGACATTTCTATCGCATCGGCTAGAAATCGTCAAACTTCAGGGGGGAGTATCACAAGCTCTCCCGACTTTTCTGTCGCTCCGGCCGGAAATTATCAAACATCGAGGGAGAGTATCACAAGCTCTCACGACATTTCTATCACATCGGCTAGAAATTATCAAACATCGAGGGAGAGTATCACAAGCTCTCCCGACTTTTCTGTCGCTCCGACCGGAAATTGTCAAACCTCAGGGGGGAGTATCACAAACTCTCTCGACTTTTCTGTCGCCTCGGCCAGAAATCGTCATATCTCAGGGGGGAGTATCACAAGCTCTCCGTACTTTTCTGTCGCTCCGGACGGAAATTGTCAAACCTCAGGGGGGAGTATCACAAGCTCTCCTGACACTTCTGTCGCTCTGGCCAGAAGTCGTCAAACATGAGCACGGTGAGTCTGTCGCTTCGGCCAGATTCACCGAGGATTGGCTAAAGTAAGGAGAAGAATATCGCAAGAGTTATTTTCGGTCAATAGTCATATGCGTTTTTAGACTGATCTAGTTGTTTTGCAGGATGTTTTCTTTTTTGCAGGTATTATTCTGTCGCTTTGGCCAGAATGTTTTCTTTTTTGCAGGTATTATTCTGTCGCTTTGGCCAGAATAAGACTCTAATAGTGAGTCCAAGTATCTTGTCGCATTCTGCCTTGATACACTAGAGATCGTTCTGCCGCTTTGGCCTTAACGATCTCAACCCATCTTGTCGCTAAAAAGCCTTGAAGGGGGCCGTTGTTGCGGACTTTAAGTCGCTCTTGATCATAGTGGACTATAAACATTAGTTCTATCGCTTCGGCTAGAACTTGGTTCCATCGCTCTAGCAAGAACCCGATTCTGTCGCTCCGGCCTGAATCGTATTCCGTCGCTTTGGCCGGAATTTATCTTGTCGCTTCGGCTTCGATAACACAGTGCAGTCGCCCTTGATCAGGGAAGGACTATAAATAGAGTTACCGTGGCCTGGAACTCGATCCATTCTTGACGCTTTGGCCTATGGATTCTGAATAATTACGTTACTGTGGGCGGATGATTCGATCTCATCTTGTCGCTTTGGCCTTGGTGTTGGATCACACACATTGAACCTTGGTTGGGGGGATACTGGCGATACACGCATGTTTCTTGTGCTCTCTTCAGGGGGGAGTACTGGTGAGACATGCCTGATTACGTCAGTCACTACCAGCAATGCCTTACAACAAGGACTAGGGCTCCGTCGCTATGGCAGGACCCCCGGAGAGCTCCCACGGTGCGGAACACGTTCATCGTCCAGATCGTCGAGTTAGCCCGTAAGTCGCCCGATTGGACTACCAAGTCGCCGACATACAGGATAACTCGCCGAGTTAAGGCAAGATCGGCAGTATGGTAGACTGTACATCTTGGCCCTAGAAACTCGCCGAGTTAGCCCTAACTAGGCGACTTCCATACCTGAATCGGCAACTTACGACCGTTACTCGCCACCAGCCAACGTCATAAATGTTACCATATATGACCATAGGCGCGATGTCCGCCTTTGATTGCGCCCTCCGAGATCCTATAAAAAGGGTCTCAAGGGGACACTCAAAGGCACGATTCAAGTTCCTCTCTCACACCAGAGCATCACTACGAAACTCGCCGATTCTCACTAGAATCGCCGAGTTTTCACTTGCAGGTATTTGACGTAGAGCGTGCGTCGTGGACTCCAAAGCCTCCGGCATCACCTCGCACCACCGCGAGCCCTGGTAGCAGATTCAGTGCTTCATCATAGAAACTAGGCGATTCTATTAAGAATCGGTGAGTTTCTTAGTGATGCTCTGGTGAGAGTGGAACTTGTGTTGTGCCTTTGAGTGTCCCCTTGGGACCCTTTTTATAGAATCTCGGAGGGTGCGATCAAAGGCGGACATCGCGCCTATGGCCATATATGGAAGCATTTATGGCGTTGGCTGACGACGAGTAACGGTCATAAGTCGGCGATTCAAGTATGGAAATTGCCTATTTAGGGCAAACTCGTCGAGTTTACAGGGGCGAGATGTGCAATCTACCATACTCCCGATCTGGGCCCTAACTCGGCGATTTGTCCCTAAAGTCGGCGACTTGGTAGTCCAATCGTGACTTACGGGCTAACTCGGCGATTTGGACGATGAACTTTTTCCGCACCGTGGGAGCTCTCCGGGGGTCCGGCGTAAAGCGACGGAACCCTAGTCCTTGTTGAAAGGCGTTGTTGGTAATGACTGCCGTAATCAGGCATGTCTCACCACCCACAAACAGGGCATGGGTCCCGCCGAGGTTGAGGATTTCTTCCCCTATTTCCAGACGCGCGCCCCCCTCGTCCGCGATTTCCATATCCGCCAAATCGACCCCCATTTCCGGCGTGCGTCGTCTTTATTCCTCCGTCGAAGGTGTTAGACGTCGTTTGGGTATGGTGCGCCGCGACGATGACCGGAGATTGGCGAATACGGAGGTGGATTTCGTGGCTTGTCATGAGCTCCTGTAGCTCGTCAAATTAATTAAGTCGGCGACTGTCGGACGGCGAGCGCTGTCACCACATGTCCGTAATATGGGTGGAGATTGTTGAAGATCGACGCATTGAAGACTCGGAGAGGAACCGGAGCGCCAGCAGCCACGAGCTCTTATCGGAAATCAACTTTGCTCGCCGGAGAAATTTTGAGATGTCCTCGCCGGCTTCGTGTCGTGTGTTTTGGAGTTGCATCTGCAATTGGAGGATACGGGACTCGGATGGGCGGCCATACGATGATGCGAGTGTGCTCCAGATCGCGGAAGCGGAGTTGAGGCCCAAGATTGACGGAATTATTTCCTCCGACAATGAGGATAAAATCCAGCTCACGAGGAGCTGGTCCTTGCGCCACCATGCCTGAAAATTTGGGCATGTAGGAAAGGGCACCGGAGAGGCCACCATTGGATCGATGAACTGTTGTAGTGAGAAACATTTGTTCAATGGTGTGAACTGCATTTTCCATACCAAGTAATTCATCGCCGTGAGTTTAATGTGAAGGAAACTCTGAATGGACCCGAATGAGGGGGTTCCGGCGAGAGGTTCCGGCATTTGAGGGCTGGTCAGCGGCGGAATTGCTGGAATTTGAGTGGTCCTAGAACCGAAAGCCACAACTGATACCATGTTGAACGATGGAATGGAGGAGGAGGAAGATGACGATGACATTGAAGGGAAGGAGGAAGATATTTGACATGGTTGAAAGAAGAAGAACAAAAGTGATGTATGTTGGCTAATAATCGATTGATTATTTAGCTTGTTTATTCATGTATATATACACTTGATCTTACAATTGTGAGTGGGGTTTGTTACTAAGTTAGTTAATTCCTAATTAGACAATTAGAAACTTCTAGATTGTGTGTATATATCCAATATACCCCCTCAAGTTGGTGTTATTGAGCAAACACCTAACTTGGATTTTATTTCGATGAACCTTCATGAGGGGTGAGGTTTCGTAAAACCATCAGCGATTTGATCTCTTGTGGAGATATGTGTAACACGTATTATGTCCGATTTCACCAACTCTCGGACGAAGTTGAAATTTACCGTCATGTGTTTCATCCGAGTATGGAAAATCGGATTATGAGACAAGTGCTTAGCCCCCATATTATCCGTCCAGATTTTTGACGACAACCCCTTTTTGAATCCGATTTCCCGGAGTAGATTATGAACCCATATTACTTTGGCCGCCGCATCGGCCAAAATTCTAAATTCAGCTTCAGTAGACGATCGAGCCACCGTTGGTTGCTTCTTAGCCGACCAAGATACTAGATTGTTCCCGAAGAACATTGCAAAACCACCAGTGCTCCTTCTATCATCGGTGCACCCGGCCCAATCTGCATCGGTATACATATCCAAGACAAATGATGAAGATGGTGTGAATAGAACTCTATGTGTGGACGTGCGATGCAAATACCTCAACAAACGTTTTGTGGCCGACCAATGAACCGTGGTCGGATTTTGAAGAAATTGGCACAACTTGTTAACTACAAATGCAATATCGGGTCTCGTGTTCACGAGATATAATAGAGCACCAACGGTTGATTAATAGAGTAACACATCTTCAAATGGGTAGCCATCAACAGAACTCAATTTTACCGTAGACGTCATTGGAGTTGGGGCAGGCTTACAATTTTGCATTTTAGTTCGCCGGAGCAAGTCACCTATGTACCGATGTTATGAAAGAACATAGTGGCTTGTATTTTTGACTTTGGTAAAGTCCATGCCCAAGAAATATTGTAGTGCACCCATATCTTTAAACTTGAATTCCGTGGCTAGTGTAGAAATCAACTTTGAAATTTCCGAGGATGAGGAACCCGTGACTATGATATCGTCGACATAAATCAACATAAATAACTGAGACATGCTGGTGATACGAAAAAATAGAGATGCATCTGAACATGCAATAATAAAGCCAATCGAAATCAAGAATCGACTCAACCGATCATACCATGCCCGGGGTGATTGTCGAAGACCATAGAGAGACTTGTGCAGTCGACAAACCATTACGGGATGAGTTTTGTTTACGAATCCGGGAGGTTGAGTCATATACACTTCTTCCTTTAAATCACCATTTAGGAAGGCATTATCAACGTCGAGTTGACGAATTTGCCATCCTTTATAGACCGCAAGCGATAGCATAATTCGTATGGTTGGGAACTTGATGACTGGGCTATATGTTTCGTCGAAGTCAACTCCCTCTACTTAAGACAACCCACGAGCCACCAAGCGAGCTTTTCGACGTTGAAGTTTCCCATCGGATCCTCTTTTAACTTTAAACACCCACTTACACGATACCACATTCGTATTCGGTGGTGGAATTACCAATGACCAAGTTTGATTTCTCTTTAATGCCGATATTTCCAATTCCATAGCATGAATCCAATCCGGCGAAGTAGAGGCTTGTCTAACCGTCAACGGCTCATACAACTCATCAAGTGTCACCTTTGTAGCCTCTAATCCGGCAAGCATGAGATAATTTGGCCGGACAATATTCCGACGAGACAGATCTTCATTTCTGATTGTATCTGGTTGATTTATGACATGTGGTGATGCCGCCGGGGCTATAGAATTTTCGGTTGACACATTTGGTGGTAACGATGGATTTGAGTTTGGAGTTGGAGTGGAATTGGTGGAAGTTAGATTTGGTGAAATTACAGGATTTGGAATTGTTGATATGGACTGGGCCGAATTTAAAATTGATTGGTGGACTGGTTCTGAAGTTTGTCTTGTGGTGATTGGAGTAATGTCTAATGGGCTGGACGGTTCTGGATTGAACCAATTCGTTGAAGGAGAGTGAATTAGGCTTGATGATCATAGAACCCCCAAGGAGAAGACCCTTGCTGATTTTGAACACTAGAGTCCTGCAAATTAGCAAAGGGAAAAGAGTTTTCGAAAAATTCGCAATGGCGTGAGATAAAGAATTTTTTGGTTTTAATGTCAAGACAAATATAGCCCATATGAGAGAGGCTATATCCAAGGAAAACGCATGAAACGGATCGAAAAGCAGACTTATTTTTATTGTATGGTCGTAACAAAGGAAATACTTCATAACGAAAAACCTTGAGAAAAGAGAGTTTAGGATGAACATGAAAGAGTTTCTGATGGGTAGAGTGCCATGAGTTTTAGATGGTATATGGTTTATAGTGAAAACTGACGTTAAGAAAGCAAAGTTCCAAAAATGAAAAGGAACTTTACCATGAGTGAGGAGCGTCAATCCGGTGTCAACGATATGTCTGATTTTTCGCTCAGCAGTGCCACTTTGTTCATGAGTGTGAGGGCACAATTTTCTGTAACAGTCGATCTGGACATACAAGCGGTATCAGTTAAACTCAAGGAAGAACTAGAACTAATCGAGACAGAGTCAAGAGAGGAGGAGGCAACCGAGTCGGACCCAGCCGAACACACGGAGACGACTCAACCCCGTTCCAAACGGGTTAAAGTAGGAACCAAGAACAATGACTTTGTCTACTTTTAATATCAAATAGTTAGTAGTTAAATTTGGTTAAGATGTAGTTAGCAACATTGGGTGTACATGAAAAACTGTATTCACAACCAAGAGAAGAAATTAATAAATAGTAAGATGATACGTCGGAGACGATCATCCAATTTCAAGTCAATTCAGTCTAACTTCCCCCTCCGGCTCCCTAGGGAGAATTTATTTTCCAAACCTCCGGCTTCCTCTTCGGAAGATTTCTCTGCTTCTCGTCTCTCCGGCGAGTAGCACGTTACAGGTTTATAGTGAAAACTGACGTTAAGAAAGCAAAGTTCCAAAAATGAAAAGGAACTTTACCATGAGCGAGGAGCGTCAATCCGGTGTCAACGATATGTCGGATTTTTCGCTCAGCAGTGCCACTTTGTTCATGAGTGTGAGGGCATAATTTTCTGTAATGAATACCTTGAGAGATAAAATATGAAGATAAGGCTTGAAAATCACCGCCAAAATCAGATTGAAAGTATTTAATTTTATGATTAACTTGATTTTCAACCATAACATGAATTTTTTTAAAAATGGATGCAACCTCAGATTTATGCTTGATTGGAAAAATCCAGATATACCTTGAGAAGTCATCAAGAAAGAAAACAAAAAAACGATGACCTTCATTTGATGAAATAGGAGCCGGACCCCATACATCACTATGTATCATTTCCAAAGGGAAGCGACACTTAGAAAATGTAGGAGGAAGATGCTTCCGGCTAGCCTTACCAAACATACAAGAGCTACATTGATTAAATTTCAAAGAAGAAGAAGGTAATTTATTTTGAGAAATAACACATCGGACAATTGATTTATGAGGATGAGCAAGCCTTTGGTGCCAAAGATCGATAGAGGCTCGGGTGGAGTGGAGTAACGGTGACAATGCAAGAGGAGGCACGATCTTGTAAAGGTGGCCATTATAGGCTCCTTGACCTAGAACCTTGTGAGTAGCCTGGTCCTTCACAATGACAGAAGATTTATCAAAGAGAAAATAACAGTTGTTATCCTTACAACATTGATACACAGATAATAATGCAGTATTTAAGGATGGAATGTGCAAAATGTCCCAAAGAAAAATAGAAGAGGATCCATATGTAATTTTACCATGCCCCGCATATGCAATATTTAATTTGGTCCCATTACCTAGTTGGGTTGATCCAGACCCATGGTATGGAATTGGGGAATTAATTGTTTGAAGATTTGGAGTGAAGTGGTGTGTGGCCCCCGTATCCGGATACCATATGGCATTTTCGGACTCCAGCTCAGTAGGTACATAATGTGACTCGGTGATAACTATCTGATGAGTGGCGGGCTGACGTGTCACATGAGGAGGACAATTAAAATTGTTAATACCTTGATTAAAATTGGCAGTTGGACCTTGATTTTCATTTGGCCCATTAGTTGGAGTGGACTGGGCCCGATAATAGCACTTGTATGGGCTACGTCCATGTTGCCCACTGATGAAACACTGAATCTGCTACCAGGGCTCGCGGTGGTGCGAGGTGATGCCGGAGGCTCTGGAGTCCACGACGCGCGCTCTACGTCAAATACCTGCAAGTAGAAACTAGTCGATTCTAGTGAGAATCGGCGAGTTTCTTAGTGATGCTCTGGTGAGAGTGGAACTTGTGTTGTGCCTTTGAGTGTCCCCTTGGGACCCTTTTTATAGGGTCTCGGAGGGCGCGATCAAAGGCGGACATCGCTCCTATGGCCATATATGGGAGCATTTAAGGCGTTGGCTGGCTGCGAGTAACGGTCGTAAGTCAACGATTCAGGTATGGAAATTGCCTATTTAGGGCAAACTCACCGAGTTTCCAGGGGCGAGATGTGCAGTCTACCATACTGCCGATCTGGGCCCTAACTCGGCGATTTGTTATTAAAGTCGGCGACTTGGTAGTCCAATCGTGACTTACGGGTTGACTCGGCGATTTGGACGATGAACTTGTTCCGCACCGTGGGAGCTCTCCGGGGGTCCGGCGTAAAGCGACGGAACCCTAGTCCTTGTTGAAAGGCGTTGCAGGGAGTGACTGCCGTAATCAGGCATGTCTCACTAGTACTCCTCCCTGAAGAGAGCACAAGAAACATGCGTGTATCGTCAGTATCCCCCCCAACCAAGGTTCAGTGTGTGATCCGCATCAAGGCCAAAGCGACAAGATGAGATCGAATCATTCCGCCCACAGTGACGTATTGATTCCGTATCCATTATGGTCTAAGAGACAAGAATGGATTGACTCTGTAGGGTCGAACCGACAGAATCGAGTTCCAGGCCAACGGAACTACCTGTTTATAGTCTAACCCTGATCAAGAGCGACTGCATTGTGTTTATCAAGGCCGGAGCGACAAGATTAATTCCGACCGAAGCGACAAAACCTGATTCAGGCCGAAGCGACAGAATCGAGTTCTAGCCAAAGCGATAGAACCAAGTTCTAGCCGAAGCGATAGAAGTAATGTTTATAGTCCACCCTGATCAAGAGCGACTTTTATGTCCGCAACAACGGTTACCCCCTCAAGGCCAAAAGAGGCAAAACGGGTTGAGACCATTAAGGCCAAAGCAATAGAATGATCTCTAGTCTATCAAGGAGAAAGCGGCAGGATAGATTGACTCACTATCAGAGTCTGATTCTGTCCGAAGCGACAGAATAATACCTGCAAAAAAAAACAAGAAGAAAACATCCTGCAAAACAACTAGATCAGTCTAAAACGCATATTATTATTGACCAATTGAACTTACCGTACGATTTTACCTCCCGTGATATTCTCCTTTTGCTCGAACCAATCCTTGGTAAATCTGGCCGAAGCGAAAGATTTTACCGTGCTTATTTTGACGACTTCTGGCCGGAGCGACAGAAGTGTCGAGAAAGCTTGTAATACTCCCCCCTGAAATTTGACGATTTCCCGCCGAAGCGATAGAAATGTCGGGAGAGCTTGTGATACCCCCCCTCGAAATTCGACGATTTCCGGCCGGAGCGACAGAAATGTCGGGAGAGCTTGTGATACTCCCCCCTTGAAATTTGACGATTTCCCGCCGAAGCGATGGAAATGTCGGGAGAGTTGGTGATACTCCCCCTCGAAATTTGACGATTTCCGGCCGAAGCGACAGAAATGTCGGGAGAGCTTATGATACTCCCCCTCGGAGTTTGACGATTTCCGACCGGAGCGACTGAAATGTCGGGAGAGCTTGTGATACTCTCTTGTTATTGCTGAAGGGAGCTTGTGATACTCCCCCCCTAAGATGCTATGTGATACCCTAAGTCGGCGACTTAACGTTCTAACTCGGCGACTTGGCATCGGGGTGATTTTGTGAGCAACTTAGAAGTTTGCCTACCTGGATCGGCGACTTTCTTACAAACTCGGCGATCCTTAATATGAGCTAGAGGATTTCTTAGAAAATCCTTGGGATCTTGGGAAATATTTGCAAATTTTCCAAATATGGAAGTTTCCCTTCCGTATCCCGTGATTTTTGCCCAAACTCGGCGAGTTTACGGGTAACTCGCCGAGTTTTGGAGATTTGAGAATCAATTAGCAATTTTCCTTCGCGTAATTTTTGGATTTTCCGAGGGAATTTTGCAATTTGTACAGGGTCTATATATAGCGAATCGATTATTTTAATCCGCACATCATTTTCCCCAAATCGCCTAATAATGAAGCACTGAATCTTCTACCAGGGCTCGCGGTGGTGCGAGGTGATGCCAGAGGCTCTGGAGTCCACGACGCGCGCTCTACGTCAAATACCTGCAAGTAGAAACTAGTCGATTCTAGTGAGAATCGGCGAGTTTCTTAGTGATGCTCTGGTGAGAGTGGAACTTGTGTTGTGCCTTTGAGTGTTTCCTTGGGACCCTTTTTATAGGGTCTCGGAGGACGCGATCAAAGGCGGACATCGCGCCTATGGTCATATATGGAAACATTTATGACGTTGGCTGGCGGCGAGTAACGGTCGTAAGTCGGCGATTCAGGTATAGAAATCGCCTATTTAGGGCAAACTCGCCGAGTTTCCAGGGGCGAGATGTGCAGTCTACCATACTGCCGATCTGAGCCCTAACTCGGCGATTTGTCCCTAAAGTCGGCGACTTGGTAGTTCAATCGTGACTTACGGGCTAACTCGGCGATATGGACGATGAACTTGTTCCGCACCGTGGGAGCTCTCCGGGGGTCCGGCGTAAAGCGACGGAACCCTAGTCCTTGTTGAAAGGCGTTGCTAGGAGTGACTGTCGTAATCAGGCATGTCTCACCATTACTCCCCCCTGAAGAGAGCACAAGAAACATGCATGTATCACCAGTACCCCCCCCCAACCAAGGTTCAGTGTGTGATCCGCATCAAGACCGAATAGACAAGATGAGATCGAATCATTCCACCCACAGTGACGTACTGATTCCGTATCCATTATGGACTATGGACAAGAATGGATTGACTCTGTAGGGTTGAACCGACAGAATCGAATTCCAGGCCAACGGAACTACCTATTTATAGGCTAACCCTGATCAAGAGCGACTGCACTGTGTTTATCAAGGCCAGAGCGACAAGATTAATTCCGGCCGAAGCGACAGAACCTGATTCAGGCCGAAGCGACAGAATCGAGTTCTAGCTAAAGCGATAGAACCGAATTCTAACTGAAGCGATAGAAGTAATGTTTATAGTCCACCCTGATCAAGAGCGACTTTTATGTCCGCAACGACGGTTATCCCCTCATGGCCTAAAGCCTCAATAAGGGTTGAGACCATTAAGGCCAAAGCGACAAAATGATCTCTAGTCTATCAAGGCAAAAGCGGCAGGATAGATTGACTCACTATCAGAGTCTGATTCTGGCCGAAGCGACAGAACAATACCTGCAAAAAAGAAAACATCCTGCAAAACAACTAGATCAGTCTAAAACGCATATTATTATTGACCAATTGAACTTACCGTGCGATTTTACCTCTCGTTATACTCTCCTTTTGCTCGAACCAATCCTTGGTAAATCTGGCCGAAGCGACAAATTTTACCGTGCTTATTTTGACGACTCCCGGCCGGAGCGACAGGAGTGTCGGGAAAGCTTGTAATACTCCCCCCCTGAAATTTGACGATTTCTCGCCGAAGCGATAGAAATATCGAGAGAGCTTGTGATACCCCCCCTCGAAATTCGACGATTTCCGGCTGGAGCGACAGAAATGTCGGAAGAGCTTGTGATACTCTCCTGTTGTTGCTGAAGGGAGCTTGTGATACTCCTCCCCTAAGATGCTATATGATACCCTAAGTCGGCGACTTAACGTTCTAACTCGGCGACTTGGCATCGGGGTGGTTTTGTGAGCAACTTAGAAGTTTGCCTACCTGGATCGGCGACTTTCTTACAAACTCGGCGATCCTTAATATGAGCTGGCGGATTTCTTAGAAAATCCTTGGGATCTTGGGAAATATTTGCAAATTTTCCAAATATGGAAGTTTCCCTTCCGTATCCTGTGATTTTTGCCCAAATATGCCCGTGGAAGTTTTGGAGATTTGAGAATCAATTAGCGATTTTCCTTCGCGTAATTTTTGGATTTTCCGTGGGGATTTTGCAATTTGTCCAGGGTCTATAAATAGCGAATCGATTATTTTAATCAGCACATCATTTTCCCCAAATCGCCTAAACCGTAATCTTGCACTAAGTCGCCGAGTTTCTCTTTAAATCGCCGACTTATGGCAGACAAAGCGACACTTCCTCAACTCACCATGTCGGAGACCGAAGCTCTGGTCAACGATATTCTAAACACCGACATTGATGAGAGTCTAGCGGTGGCGCTCAACACCGGTGAGTCTCCGATCCCCTCGCCTACGTGCGGTGGGTTGGAGATTCCAGCTGTTGACGCGTTGTCGGACGCTAGGTATTGTGCCACAGCACGCGAGTTGCTTGTGCTCACTTCGAGCAATCGCCGAGTTCTGACAAGAAATCGGCGAGTTTGGGATGTGACTCCAGGGCTCTAGTCGTGGCCGAGCCTTTTGTTGAAGTGGGCGAGATTCCCCCGACTCTTGTTCTAAAATCGTCAAGTCCCCTTGGGAAGTCGTCGACTAAAGGCAAGGGGGGTGTCCCCATCTTCAAGAGACCTCGCCGAGTTATCAATCTGGGATCGGCGAGTTCTGCTCAAACATCGGCGAGTTTGGCACCTAAATTGCCGACATTGCCCCAAAACTCGGGGGCTGATGTTGAAGCATATGTGCCCCTTCAGGTGGTGGTACCTGATGTTTCGGTCACCCGCACTGAGGGGTTGACCTCTACTGAGATGGGCAAGAGGCCAACTGTTGAATCTGAGAGGGCTACTAAGAAAAGAAAACGCAAACACCCAAAACATGCGAAGAACTCTTCTCGCGAGGGTGGCGAGAGTAGTACACCCATTCCTCCCACTTATGGGATGGGAGGTAAGGGAAAGACATACACACATCCCCCCCGCGGAGGGTGTACGGGTTCCTGGGCCCTTTGACTACGATCAGGAACTGGAATTGGACCGCGATCGAAGCCGACGTCGACCTGATCCGGCTGAAGGATCAAAGACTCCTCCTCCTACTGAAGTGGATATGGATGGAGACCATATCAACCTTCCTTTTTATGAGGGAGTTGAGAACCACACCGGCTATGCTCACTGTGAAACTTTGCCGGGTGGTGAGATTAAGCTGCTGCCCCTAAGCGACGCGAGCGAAGGGTCCTTTGAGGAAGTCTCTCTGAATGCTCCCCTTGTGCCACAAACGGATACCGTGCACCCCTTTTCTGTCATATCTGCACGCGAAGCCCGGGACATTCTGCGGGGGGTACGCATCTCTGGACATTTGCGATTTTGGGGGTCGCAATATCAACCTGCGAACCTTCGTCCTGCGGGGTTTCAAGCGATTCCCCGACTCTATTTCAGACACTTCTCTGTGCTGCCCATTCCTATACTGATAAGTGAAGTGCTGTTACAAGGTGGTGTGTCGCTGTCATAGATGCAGGCAGCATTCTTTATATACTTGAGAGGATTCTCCAACATCTGTTGGAGTTTTAATATCCCTGCAACCGCTGCCTTGTTTTTCTGGTTCTTCAAATTTGTCAAGGCTCTCGCTTCCGAATCTGATCGGTTGGGGTTGGCTAAGCGGTTTCACGGACGTGAATTGATCATTGAACTCCCCACTAACTATGGGCCACAGTGGAAGAGTGAGTTCTTTTTTGTTGACTCGATGTTCATACGTGGGAGTCGAGAGGGTTGGACCAATGCTCGGCGCGTACACTTGGATGTTTCTTGCACACTGAGCAAGGCGGAATTGAAGCATGCGAAGAAGATTTCTTCAGCCCTTGCTACTTATCAATGTGTTCATGGGGTTCCTTTCGCTTTGTGTCAGCTTGAGGATTTCACTTTTTTTGATGTGACACATTATCTGAAGTCGGAAGACCCTTCTGGCAAACCTATTAAGAAGAAGAAAGGGGCACATCTCTACCGTGAAGCGGTGCTCCCTCACTTGGCTGTGAGGTTGCGTAGTGTCAAACTGATTCAAATGAGGAAGACTGAAGGATCTGGTCCTCGTGGTACGTTCGAAACTGGGTCGTGCTCGAGGTCGGTGCCAGAGTTTGCTCCCTTCCAAACCACTTTTGATTATGCGAGCCTGTTTGCGGATGAGGGGATACAATCTAGAGCTACCCAGATACTTTTGACGAAGCCTGGGGATTGGATACGAGAGGAGCTCACTAAAGCTCTATCTGCTGTAAGTGACCTAAACTCGCATTTAACTTATGTATTTTTTTGCTAATTTAATTTTTTTTATATAGGCCGCGTATCTATCGAATGCTGCTCTTGGGATGCAATCATGCAACGACACGCATCGATCCCAACAAGAATATGATAAGCTTAATGACAAGTATCAAGCTGTCTGTAAAGAAGTGTGGTCAATGTGAAAGGTCTTCCAAAACAACTAGAAATTGAAAGAGAAAGCTGCTGAGCATGAGAAGGCGATGATGGCGAAGAATAAAGAGTGTGCTGCACATAGACTTGAGATTTCCACTCTTCGCCAAGAACGTGACTCTTTGAAGGAATCTGAATCACGTCTCACTGATGCTCTTAAACAGATTGAAGGACTGAAGATGCAGCTGAGTGTGGAAGTTGGCAATGCAATGGCTTCTGAATCACAAATTCAGAAACTTCAAGTAGAACTTTCTGAGTCCACCTCTGAGCGAAAAGATCTGAATGACCGCTTCTCTCGATCCACGGAGGAGTTGAGAAAGATGAGGGAAGAACTAGACGCTTCTTCCGAGAAAGTGAGGGACTTGGAATTTGTGGTTGATGGTCAATCCGACCAACTCCAGGACTTAAACTTTTTTGGTCCTCATGTGTTTCCAAGTTTGCCCGCCAACTTTGTGACTGATATTATAGCGTGGCTAGAAGAACATCCTGAAGTGCAGCTGGAGCACAAAGAAACTCTTGATAAGATAAAGAGCGATGTTCGGGAAGCGAGAAAAGAAGAAGATTAGACTTAGAGTGGATTTTTGTAGTGGATTTCTTGTTTTTATCAATCAATGAACTATTTTTCTTTTGTTATTTTTTTGCATAAATATTTTAAAGTTGTAACCTAAGCTTAAAAGTAGATTCACAAATCGTAACTTAGCCGCTCTGGACGTAAGTTAGATTCTGATAACTCTACTTAGCCGCTTCGGGCGTAAGCTTGGTCGTACGAATCGTTGTTTTAGTTGCTAGTTAAACTCGAAAATGATTTATACTTCTAAATTAACTTTTAGGATTGAAAATAGTTTGAGTGATGAATTGATGTAACACCCACTAATTCCTGATTCGCCCATGCGAATGAGGTTTATGGTCGCAATTCTAGGCTTGCATGCCTAAATTGGACCTGTTCGTACTAATCCTGGATTTGAACCCTGAGGATGTAGTGTGACTCCTATCCTAGTGATGGAGTGACTTATTGATCCGTATCAAGGCCGAAGTGACAAGATGGGATAGGATCATTGGAGTCGTAACGACGGAATGATGCTTGTTCTACTGAGGTTGAAGCGAAACAATAGATTTTTTAGGGTATTCTTGCGGGTTATAATATGAAGAACGAATTCTACGATTAACAAACATATATACTAGGAAAATTAAATAAAATAATTGTACGAGCTGGAATGGATGAGTCGACGTTAAGTTTGTGTGTCACGATTTGACACGCAATCTGTGTCGGTGCCTCACCCTCCCAAACGAACCTTATCATCCCCACATGCTGGGCGATGAACTTTGACGAGAGGTCTGCGAAGCTGGTGACTGAGCCAACTGGCAGACCGGAGAACCATCGATAAGCACTGCCCTTGAGAGTGCCGGGAAATGCCCGACACAGCAATCCATCATCGATGGTTTGCGGTTCCAGGATGTTAAGGTAGAGGTTCACATGATCTTGTGGTTCACTTGAACCGTCATACGCTTCAATCCTGGGTACCCGCCAGGTAGATGGGAAAGATCCCCTTAAAAGGTCCTCGCGAAGAGGAGCACTTTTGATCCTCCACTTTAGATTTTGAGGCTTTTTTCGAACAAAGTCGTGGACAGCACTCTTAGCTAGCAGACGATATTCCGGATCGGGCAATTCTCAAGGCTAAGTCGGAGATTTAAGAATAAATCGGACCTGAGTCGAGAATCGGCTATCGATCTAAATCGGCGACTTAGTTGACAAAATCGGCGAACCCTCTAGGAGAGCTCAAGCCGGATTTTGCAATAAAAATCGCGATTACGACGGGATATCGGTGGTTCGGTAGTCCCACAGACGGCGCCAGCTAATGAAGCACTGAATCTGCTACCAGGGCTCACGGTGGTGCGAGGTGATGTCGGAGGCTCTGGAGTCCACGACGCGCGCTCTACGTCAAATACCTGTAAGTAGAAACTAGGCAATTCTAGTAAGAATCGGCGAGTTTCTTAGTGATGCTCTGGTGAGAGTGGAACTTGTGTTGTGCCTTTGAGTGTCCCCTTGGGACCCTTTTTATAGAGTCTCGGAGGGTGCGATCAAAGGCGGACATCGCGCCTATGGCCATATATGGAAGCATTTATGGCGTTGGCTGGCGACGAGTAACGGTCATAAGTCGGCGATTCAAGTATGGAAATCGCCTATTTAGGGCAAACTCGTCGAGTTTACAAGGGCGAGATGTGCAGTCTACCATACTCCCGATCTGGGCCCTAACTCGGCGATTTGTCCCTAAAGTCGGCGACTTGGTAGTCCAATCGTGACTTACGGGTTAACTCGGCGATTTGGACGATGAACTTGTTCCGCACCGTGGGAGCTCTCCGGGGGTCCGGCGTAAAGCGACGGAACCCTAGTCCTTGTTGAAAGGCGTTGCTGGGAGTGACTGCCGTAATCAGGCATGTCTCACCACCCACAAACAGAGCATGGGTCCCGCCGAGGTTGAGGATTTCTTCCCCTATTTCCAAACGCGCGCCCCCCTCGTCCGCGATTTCCATATCCGCCAAATCGACCCCCATTTCCGACGTGCGTCGTCTTTATTCCTCCATCAAAGGTGTTAGACGTCGTCTGGGTATGGTGCGCCGCGACGATGACCGGAGATTGGCGAATACGGAGGTGGATTTCGTGGCTTGTCATGAGCTCCTGTAGCTCGTCAAATTAATTAAGTCGGCGACTGTCGGACGGCGAGCGCTGTCACCACATGTCCGTAATATGGGTGGAGATTGTTGAAGATCGATGCATTGAAGACTCGGAGAGGAACCGGAGCACCAGCAGCCACGAGCTCTTATCGGAAATCAACTTTGCTCGCCGGAGAAATTTTGAGATGTCCTCGCCGGCTTCGTGTCGTGTGTTTTGGAGTTGCATCTGCAACTGGAGGATACGGGACTCGGATGGGCGGCCATACGATGATGCGAGTGTGCTCCAGATCGCGGAAGCGGAGTTGAGGCCCAAGATTGACGGAATTATTTCCTCCGACAATGAGAATAAAATCCAGCTCACGAGGAGCTGGTCCTTGCGCCACCATGCCTGAAAATTTGGGCATGTAGGAGAGGGCACCGGAGAGGCCACCATTGGATCGATGAACTGTTGTAGTGAGAAACATTTGATCAATGGTGTGAACTGCATTTTCCATACCAAGTAATTCATCGCCGTGAGTTTAATGTGAAGGAAACTCTGAATGGACCCGAATGAGGGAGTTCCGGCGAAAGGTTCCAGCATTTGAGGGCCGGTCAGCAGCGGACTTGCTGGAATTTGAGTGGTCCTAGAACCGAAAGCCACATCTGATACCATGTTGGACGATGGAATGGAGGAGGAGGAAGATGACGATGACATTGAAGGGAAGGAGGAAGATGTTTGACATGGTTGAAAGAAGAAGAACAAGAGAGATGTATGTTGGTTAATAATCGATTGATTATTTAGCTTGCTTATTCTTGTATATATACACTTGATATTAACAAATCCCTTACAATTGTGAGTGGGGTTTGTTATTAAGTTAGTTAATTCCTAATTAGGCAATTAGAAACTTTTAGATTGTGTGTATATATCCAATAAGCCAATTTCATACATATAAAAATTATTTTAATTTTCTTAACTATATGGAAACGGTTCTTATGAGATACCTTATGATGAGGGTGGAACTCGATCAGTACTCGGATGACGCTTCGAACAAGTGTTGGGCCAGGAACTCCACGGAAATCAGCTCGCGTTCTTAGTGCTCAGGCTCACTTTGCTCAGGAGTCTCTCTCACTCGAAGTAACCTATCCGAATGAATGGTTTTTTGGAAATCAGATCCTCACTTTAGTTGCTTCGAATCATTTATTTCGAATCATTTATTAAAAAATCATTTATTGATATTTTCTTCTCTTTTTGAGCAGAAATTTGGCAAACAATCAATTCTCAGCTCAAGACAATGAAAAGTAAGCTACTTAAAAAAAAAAATTCAACTATATATGCTTATAATTACTTTTAATTACTTTCAGAATTCAACCTCAAGGATTGGAATGCTTGCAAAAAAACATCTAAATGTTTTGCTGGCAAAGATCTATGTAAGTCAATTTCATACATATAAAAATTGTTTTAATTTTCTTAACTATATGGAAATGATTCTTATGAGATACCTTATATAAGATATTTTTGATTACGATCACCAATATTTGAATTAATTTATTAGTATCTGAACTATATCTCAAGATTTGTTATCACACCTTTAATTTCAATTAAAACTAAAAATGAACGATTAATAAAAAAAGTAGGCAGTTTGGACGAATCATTTTTCACGGAATTTCCGTGAAAAATACATACAATCAAAGTTAACGGAATTTTTCGTCCAGTCTCCACAGTACGCCACTTCGATCTTCATCACTATTCTCCCACTGATAGCGTCGAACCGGACCTCTGCCGGCATATGGTCTTGTCTGCATCGTCTTTACTCTTCGGTTACAGAAATACGGCAAATCAATCTACGATTTCAACTCCAAACAATACGCAAAGGCTCCATGTCAATGCAAGATTTTGTTTCCAAAATCTCGGTCCTCAAAGATGCTCTCGCTGCTACAGAGGAAACACTGCGCGAATCCGAACTCATCTTGATCATCTTGGGAGTATTGAGTGACGACTACGAATCCTTTGTCACATCTATATATAACAACGCGATTGGATAAAAAGATGATATTCTCGGCTCTATGCGAACTTTTGATGGATCACGAAATCTGGATGGAGAGAAAAATGTCGTCGAAACCACTATCCTCAATCACGGTTCCTTCGGTTCACGTGGTGGTCAAACACGACTCTGGGAATACAAAGACGTCTGAATGCCAAATCTGCTCAAGAAAAGGGCATTCTTCCCTAAATTGCTACAACCGTATCAATCTTCAAAAAGTTTCCACCAACACACAGTAGAGAGCTATCTGCTCATGGCCCAACCGGAGGAAACAGGTCCACAACGTCGAGAGCAATAAACATGGTAGTAAATAACGGAGAGCCTATGGTCTGATACCCAGACTCGGGCGCGACATCTCATATAACCACGCAACCCAATTATATTCAATGACCACGTTCATTGACTGGTAACCATTCCATCTTATCTGCCGACGGTAGTCCATTACCTATTAAGAAAATCGGTCACACCCTGGCCAAATCACCATCAGATAACACTTTCACGCTTAGGGATCTACTTTACGTTCCCTCATCCACGCGTAATCTATTATCGATTTATCGTTTTTGTACAGATAATAAACTTTCTGTAACTTTTGATTCGCAGAAGGTGGTGGCCAGGGAAATTGACTCGAACAAAGTGGTGCTGGAGGGCAAGGCGTGGGATGGCCTCTATGAATTTTCGATATTCCTTCCTAAATCAGGTGCCGCGCTATCTTTTGCAAGACAATCACCAGAAATCTGGCACAATAGACTAGGTCACCTGAATTCTTCTTACCTCTCTGTTTTGATGAAAAATAGTTTAATAAAAACAACTTCGAATAAAATTGTTCGTTGGTGATACAGTATCCCGAACCCGGTCACAGCTTACCAGGAACTAGAAGTCCGGATAGCCTATGATGAGTTAAGGTACCTATTCTAGGGTTGGGGAGGTCCCAAGGCGAATCCTAGGAAGATCGACTTTGCCAAGGATCGACTTCCCTGGGATCGACTTCTGAACAAAGTCGATCATCAGGAAAGTCGATCCCCAGGAAAGTCGATCTCTGGAAAGTCGACCTTGTGCCCCGATCTGATCAGTTAGGCAGTTAGGCGGTTACTGTCCAAATGATCAGATTACCCCCATAAGAACCCCTATAAATAGGAGGCATCCCCCACTCATTAAAGGCAGGTCATTTGGAGTGGATGAAGTCCTAGCGAAGCAGAGCTCTGCGCACTTAAGTTCCGGTCCGATTTCCCGCGGAGTTCCCCGCTTGGCGCTTGCTTGCGCATCTTGGAGTACTGGTCGGGTTTCACCCCCATCATTCGTTTATGTGAGGATTGTCAAGTCGGTAAAGCACATTCTCTTCCACATCCTTATCGTAAAACAAGTTATCACCCGATATCATTGATCTTCGCGGACATTTGTGATCCAACACCGGTCATCTCTCACTAGGGTTATCGATATTACGTAATTTTGTCGACTCTGCAACTAATTTCAATTGGGTTTTTCTTCTGACCAAGAAGTCAGACATTTACAATGCATTCAATCAATTCTTGAATTGGGAAGAACGACAATCGGGTAAGCGGATCCAGCACTACAGACCGATAACGCACTCGAAATCCAAAAACTCGGGAAACGGCTAGGCAAACTTGGAATCGATCACCGGTTCTTCGCACCATACTCCCACCAACAAATGGGGCACGTAGAACGGCGTCACCGGCACTTAGTGGACACTGCTATTTCACTCATGAATCACGCCAAGCTTCCGAAAACAATGTGGGACTTCGCGGTACTCACCGCGGCATACTTATACAACAGAAGTCCCACCGCTCTTCGAATTAAACAGCATCTCTCCGATGCAAGCTCTCTTCGAACGTATACCAGACTACTCGACGCTACGAATATTTGGTTGTAAATGCTTCCCGTGCTTACGACATTATCAAAGCGACAAGTTGGACGTAAAAACGCAATCGTGTATATTATTGGGGTACTCCGGTCAGGAAAATGCGTACTTATGCTTTGATCCAATCTCTGAAAAATTTTACACATCAAGGGACGTTCGATTTAGTGAAGACGAGTTTGATCTTAACTCACAATTACACAATCAATCGAGCAATCAAAAGATCAAGGTTTCCAAATCAGCGATACCTCTGGATGATTAGATAAACATTGTGAATTCTAAACCCGATACTCAAAACATCCAATCTGATCCCCAAATCGTAACTGATACCCAATCTTTTGAATACACATACCCAAATCAAGAGACCACGGAAACGGATCCACCATTCGGGTTAACAGTGCTTGATATTATGATGGACTCATCAAGTAAATCGGACTTACCCGACACTCAGTCGCAAACAGATATTAATCATGATTCTCAATCGCAATTTTTACCGACTACTCAATCGCGATACTTAGCCGATGAATTTCCGGACATTTCGGACGACGACGATACTGAATTATCGTTAAATACCGGGATAGAAACATTCGATCATACCGGAATAGGTATGACAACTCGAAGTAGGCATGGGATTGTCAAACTCAATCCCAATTACGCCATGGTAGTCATCGCAACCAACGAGTTTATTCCTCGATCATTCAAGACAGCCTTAGCTATTAAAGAATGGAAAGAAGCCATGGAACAGGAAATCCAGGCTCTTAAACAAAACGAAACCTGGATACTCATTCCTAAAAGTCAAGATAAATATAATCTCTACCAAATGGGTGTTTAGAATTAAACACAATCAGGACGGTTCAATCGAAAGATACAAGGCACGACTCGTCGCAAATGGTATGCGACAGGTCCACGGCCTAGATTATTTTGATACATTTAGTCCTGTTGTTCAACCACTCTCAATGAGGTTAATACTTACAATAGCCATAACAAGAAATTGACAAATTAATCAGAAAGACATCTCAAATGCATTTCTACATGGCAAAATTAACGAACGTATTATTGTAAGTCAATCACCTGGGTTTATAGATTCTAATAATCCATCCTACGTTTGTCTACTGAAGAAATCCTTGTATGGATTAAAACAAAGCCCTAGGTGCTGGTTCAAATGGTTAAAAGAGTTCTTTAACAACATCGAACTAGTTGAGTCTCGTACGGATCCATCAGTCTTTGTTAACAAAAGGGGAAGTTTTCAATTATTTTTATGTGTTTACGTTGATGATATTATTATCACATCTTCTGATCCTAACGAAACCTCACACATTTTTGATTTATTGGGTGCAGAATTTCCAATCAGGAACTTAGGAAATCTAAAGTTCTTCCTAAGAATCGAAGCTAATAAAGTCAAGCAAAGGTTTCACTTATCCCAAACTAATTAGTATCTCGCGAACTTTCTCAAGACTTGTGAATCAGATAATGTCAAGCCAGCACCTACCCCAATGGTCGCAAATATGGATATGAATGCCGACTCAGAACCAATCATGGAACCTAAGGAGTACAGACTGGTTATAGGGTCACTCCAATACCTGACATTGACTCGGCCTAATATACAACTAACAGTCAATAGACTATCACAGTTTATGGGTAAGCCCTCTATGTTACATTGAGTACTAATGAAACGTGTGTTATACTACTGAGACCAATGGTTGGGACTGGAATAGCAGCATACTGCGATGCTGATTGGGGCGACGATACGGTCGACAGGCAAAGTAGGACCGGTTTCCTAACGTCGGTGGTTCGTTGGTGTCTTGGAGTTCTAAAAAGCAAGGAACAGTTGCTAGATCAACCACAGAAGCAGAATACCGTGCAATTGCTACAACAACACAAGAAATTGAAGCTATCCGATTAACTATGCTAGAGCTCGGAACATAGATCCCCTTTCCCATGAAGATCTATACCGATAATTTAGGGCATCATTGTTAGATGTTGCAAAACGATCATTCAACTTTTTCAACTGCTTGTCAATAACTAGATAAAACAATCCAACACGATATCGATGAATATTTGTTACTTTCTGAAGTAAACGTCTTGATCTACCAGGGGGGATAAAACTGTCTGCTTCCATTATAGAAACATCAATCTCATTCTCTAGACAAAAAGTTGATGTTGTAGTTAGTAATATTTTCCATCCTTCATCTCGTAACATTTACAAACAAGTTTTAGAATTAAATACCATTTCCATCGCATTCACGATATCCTGTTCCTTTCGTTGCAATGCCTTTATTCTTTTTCTGTGTATAGAGTTATGGTCACGAACTCATATGAAATGAAGAAAAAAAATAAAAAATAAAATGAATGAAGGTGTGGAGATGAGTGGAGTCAAAAAATAAAAATAAAAAGAATGTATGGAGATGGAGGAGGAAAGAACGATATTTCTAAATATCTAGATATAGATGGACAGTTATGAAAAATTAGGATATATATAGTAATAACTTAATTATTATTTTAAAAATATTTAAAAATATTTTATATTATTATTATTATTATATTTTAAACAGTAGACTCTATATCCTATATCTATATGAATATTTTTTTTATTTTATGAGGGGGGCTCAAGTCCCCGCAAGCCCCCCCCCCTTACATTCGCCGTTGTCGCTGGTCGTAACATATATAAACAGAAATAAATAAAAGATATAGATAACACGTCAGTAGGCCTTCTGAAATAGTCCTTAAGGAAGCGTATCTATGATGGAAATATGAGAGACCAACCTGCTGAGATAACATATTTAGCTACTTTATAACTAAACTACATCGTTAATGAGACAGTGTCAATAAACTTTTTGATCATTTCTATTTACTTTTTTTTAAAATATTTTTATACTCAAATTGCCCTTATTTTTTAATGAAATTTAATTACTTAAAAAAAACCTTCGTGATAATTTTAAAATGAGATATCTTGTGAAATATTGATAATCCACTATTTATAGGATATTCAACGGTTGGCCGAGCAAACCTTATCCCTACCCATGTCCAATTTTTTCTGGGTATCCATTGGGTACATTTTAAGTTGAAATATCTAATACATTTTATTTGAGAAATTTAGTACATTTTTTTAAACGCGAAATTTAGTAAATTTTATTTTAATTAAAGTATTAGTTTAGTAAATTTCATTTTTCGATTTTACAAATTATCTCTAAAATTCATTGCAAAAAGAAAAAACAATAAAAATAAAATAGCAGACATAAAACAGACAAAAATAAATGATAATGATCAGTTGACCGTTAAAATTGAATACCAACGGGAGAAAATAACCAAGTCTTGAGTGTTCCAAATGGAATAATTAGCTCCTCCCAATCCTTTTTTATTCTGAAATCTCGCATGATCCAAGATTTACTCGCCGTAATCATGCAGTCTCTCTTATACTTGCTCCCTACAAGAAACAACGCATTTCCTCCTACAACAGCGATGGAAGTATCTACATCGACCCCTTCAGGTACGTCGGTGACGAATTTCCAATCCTTTGTAATCCAGTCATACTCCTTGATGAACTTATTCCCTTCCAAACAACAATGTAGGTGCCACAACTTCTCACCCTCCGGAGTTGGCACAGTGAAGATCGTAGAGACAGTAGATTTTGATGGCATAATGGAAGTTGATAATGAAAAATTACCCCACAATTCGTCGTCTTCTTTCTCCCATCTTTCAGTTTGTGGGTTATAGGATTCACCACCACGGATTGCAATGACTAAGCCTTGGTTGTTGCTGGTATACCCACCTAACACCAAGAACTTACCCTTCACGTTGACTCCTACACATTCATTTCGCCTCTCAAACATATCCGGCAAAGACCTCCACCTTGTAAAGAATAGAAGGTAGAGAGTTATATTTATATAGAAGATAAAAGGGCATAAGATTGAAGAAGAAGAGACGATAACGACCACAATCTTCATTTACGGTCAAATGAAGAAGTAGTTGTTAGACCTAAAGAGGAGAACAACGATTGAATATACTATAACCCTAACCCTACTTATATATACTAACCCTACTTATATAACCCTAACCATAACCCTACTTATATATACTAAACATAAATAATAATTACATAACTACCATTATTGGTATATTTATAAGTAGGTCTTTAGTATTGTTACTCTTTACATACCTGTCTTTGGTCGTATCATAGATTCCTCCGCTCTTCATTGATTTTTCTTTTTCGTCGCGACCTCCTGAAATGTAGATAAATGATCCCACAGCAGCACATGCAAAAAATGCTCTAGCTATCGGCATGGGATTTCCTCTCCTATATTGACCAGTGACTATATCAACGATTTGGACGTCCGATCGTGGGATATCTAACCAACTTCGCTGAAATCCACCGAGAATGACGAGCTTGCCGCCAATTGCAATGCATCGAGCTCCATATGGTATGGATAATGATTTATGTGCATGAAAGATGTTGGTGTAAGGGTTGTAGAGTATCGCACCGTATGTCAGTGTTGGATCGGATCTACAAAGAATACGATCCCTTTTGTTCGGATTGTAAGAATGGACAAGAAAGATCAAAGACTCTGATGCTTTAGAGATATAATTAGAGGAGGAGACAACAAATCGCCACTTCCTGCAAACCGATCTGAGCTTTGACCGGTATATGTAGGGAACTTTTTTCAAACACTCTATTGCCAAATCTTCTGGCAACCCAGGGATCAATTCCACTAGATCTTCACTTTCCATTGTACCACAAAAAATGACAATGCTGACACCAATGCCGACGAGATGATCAACAATTATAACCACAACTCTAAATCTCAAACCATCATCAAGAAAAATTATAGAAAATAAGATTCTAAAAAATTTGTGGAAGAAAAGAAAAGTGTGGAACAAATTGTTGTGGAAACCTCATTCCTATACATAATTAATTAGGATTCATTTCCGAGGCGGTTCGTCCCCAAAACGGATGATTGTGGACGGACCACGATAGATCATCGGAGTTCGCAGAGGTTCGCGGAGTTCGGCGAAGTTAGGGTGAGGAACCCCACCTCAACCAATCGGGATGTTCGTCGAGGACGCGGAGGTTCCGCACCTCAACCAATCGGGACGTTTGTCGAGGTTGCGGAGGTTCCGCTCGCCGAACTGGATATATTTGATGGAACCGCGTCAGTTCCAGATGAGGCCGGATATTCGTCGGATTTTAAATCCGACGAATCCATGGCCCATCCGCAGCCAGTTTCAGCTGCCTTAATAAAAAATAATTAGAGACGGTTTAGAAACGGAAAGTAAAATATTTAGGGATAAAAATAAAAATCCTGAAGGCAAATTAATGGCACGGAAAAATAATTAGCGACAACCTAACGATGGATGGCAAAATAGCATGCTAATCCTAGTGCACGCCAAAAAATAAATTAGCAACGGACAATGAACTTCCTAAGCCATCACTACAAATTAGGGACAGAAAACAAGGCCGTCCCTAAAATTTCAACAAGATGACTTTCCCGGACGAATTAGGGACGAAAATAAAAAATTTGGTGGAAAATTAATGACGCCAAACAATAATTAGCAGTGGCCTAGCGATGGCTTGTGAAATAGCGTGGCAATCCTCGTGCACACAAAAAAATAATAATGACGTCCAATGCACTTCCTAAACCGTCGCTAATTAAAAATTAGGGACGGTAACACATGACCGTCCTTAAAATTTCAGTGAGGTGGCTTTCCCCGACGAATAAGGGACGGAAATAAAAATTTTGTCGGCACATTAATGATGCGAAAAAATAATTAGCGATGGTTAGTGAAATAACACGTGCCAAAAAAAAGTAGAGATAGCCAATGCACTTCCTAAGCTATCGTTAAAAATTAGAGATGGAAAACATGACTGTCCTTAAAATTTCAGAGAGACAGTTTTCCCGACGAATTAGGAACGAAAATAAAAATTTTGGCGGCAAATTAATGATGCAAAATCTGGTGAAATAATGCGTGTGAAATAAAATTAACGATAGCCAATGCACTTCCTAATCCATGGTCATCCCTAACATTTCAGCGATGCATCTTTTCCCATTACCATGGCCTAACATATGGCTATCCCTAATTACTATTTAGCGCTGTAATTTCATCATTACCGACGGCTAAATCTGTCGTTGAAAGTCTATTTTCTTGTAGTGTTTGCAAATATATCTAAGTCTTGTGGTGAAATTTAGTAGCAAAACTTAAGCTAGCTGAGTCAGTTAGAACTGAGTTTACTTAATTAGATGCGACTCGATCATCTGAGTCTAAACGCCTAAAAATGCTTAAAGCTACCTGATGATACTCCTAATCCATCAGACCAGGCCCATCCAAGACCAGGACTGATAGGCCTAGAACGGGTGGACCCGTTCCGTCTGGCCGGTCGGTCGGGTACACCTGTCAGGTCCACCGGGTCGGATCTAGTTCCAGTAATAGAAGGTTTGGTCCAATAAGAAAGTGTATAAATACCCCTGAAGTGTAGAGGGGGGGACAATTGTAATATACTTAGAGTAGATTGTCTGGTATACACTTTGTACGAAACCATCAGGGGTAAACCTGACATGAAATGGATTCAGAGAAGCCGGAGCGAATAATTCATATGGAAGAGAACTTAGGGATGACAACAGTTGTGGAGGCGAACCAGGATGACCAATAACCGCCAGACCCTACTGAAAATCACACTTCAGAAAGGGAGGTGCGTGTGGAAGAAAATGTTGGAGAGGAGCCTTACTGTTCTTACCAGCAGTAGGCATGGGGAAATCCTTGGTCCGTTAACAGATCCGCGCAGAGGATAATGTCTCCATAAGTCTGTTTGAACAAAGTAGGTCAAGATCAATTTCACTCGAACGGTGCGGAGATGAACAACCTAGGTATGGAAGAGGAGAATATCACGAGTCACGGAATGGAAGAGAGGATCGACTTTTTTTGATTATCACAGAGTTACAAAACAATCAGAGGCAACTGCATGAACGAATTTTAACACTAACGAAGAACAGAAATACGCATAATTCGGAAGGAAATGATAGAGCACTTGTATGGCCATCCATTGGTTATTTGGACCCCGTGAGGCCAGTGCCCATGCGGACTAGTGGAGAAGAAGCCCTTGCACATCATATTTCATCAGAAGGGTACCCGAACAGATGGAGAGCCCCAAAAATGACTATGTATGAAGGTATCACAGATCCGGAAGATCATATTCACTCATTCCGTAATGAAATGGAAGACACTACGAAACGAAAAGATATCTTGCATCGCATGTTCAGAAGGACACTTAAAGGCGAGGCGGTAGAGTGGTACAAAAACCTCCCTGAAGGAAGTATTAACTCATTCGAGGACTTGGAGAAAGCATTCAAAATTGCCTTCTGATGAAGCACGGAATCTTCTATCAGAGGCTCGCGGAGGTGCGAGCTGATGCTGGAGGCTTTGGGGTCCACGACGCGCGCTCTACGTCAAATTCTGTAGGAGGGGAGTAAGCGACTCAGGTGTGGGAGTTGGAGATTCCTCTCTGAATGTTCTCTGGTTGGAATGGAATTTGTAATCTGCCTTGGACTGACCCCTTTGGACCCCTTTTATAGGGTCCTCGGGGGCATGGTCCACGACGGGCATCGCATCTGGCCATAATGGCATCAGTTAAGGATGTCATAATGGCGTGGGCCAGCAACAAGTAACGCTCGTGAATCGGCGACTCAGGTAGGGAGTCGGCGATCTAGGGGTGGAGTCGACGAGTCACATGGGACGAGGTCGGCAGCATACCAATATTGACTACCCTTAGCCGTAGTTTTCAGTAACTGAAAGAACGGTTTACACTTGTCGGTCGTTTGCGATATGAAACGACTGAGTGTATTGATTCGACCGTTCAGCCTTTGTACTTCTCTGATTGTGCGGGGGGGGCTTCTATATCAAGAATCGCTTGGATTTTTTCGGGATCTGTGCTGACCTACATAGAAACCAAGGAACTTGCCTTCCTTGATCCCAAATGCGCACTTAACTAGGTTAAGCTACATTCCGTATTGCTTCAATGTGTCTAGGGTTTCTCTCAGATCATCAAGGTGTTTTTCCATGCTTAACGATTTGACTAGGATGTCATCAACGTAAGTGAAAACATTGCGTCCGATCTGGTCTGCGAAAACCTTGTCCATTAAGCGTTGGAATGTAGCCCCAGCATTCCTTAAACCGAATGACATTACTATATAACAGAATGTCCCTGAGAGTCCATGATGAAGGATATTTTTTCTTCATCAGGCTTATGCATCAGGATTTGGTTGTATCCAGAGTGGGCATCCATCATAGAGAGGAGCTCGTTACCGGATGCTTCATTGACTAGTTCGTCGATAGATGACAGCGGGTAACTGTCCTTGGGGCATGTTTTATTGAGATCAGTGAAATCAATGCACATGCGCCATTTGCCATTGGATTTCTGGACGAGGACGGGGTTAGCTAGCCAAGTTGGATATCGAACTTCCAAAATGTGTCCAACATTCAGGAGTTTCGATATTTCCTCGTTGGCTGCTTTCCGCCTGTCAGAAGTGAGTACTCAACATTTTTGGCGTCGAGCTGGAATGGATGGGTCGACATTGAGTTTGTGTGTCACGATTTGACGTGCAATCTGTGTCGGTGCCTCACCCTCCCAAACAAACCTTTCTTGGTGCTCCTTCAAGACAGTCACAAGCTTGGCTTTTAGATCAAAGAGTAGCCCCTTCCCTAATGCCACGTGTCCCCCCACCAACTGAAACATTTCTGTCTCGTCCACAGGTTGTAATTTTTCTCTCTTCCCAATGTCGGGTGGGGCATAGACGAGCATGCTTAGAAACAAAGAAGCATGGTAGGAGAAAATCTTTTCCGTAGGACGGTGGAGGACAGCATTCCCCTACGGATATGTGTAACACGTGAAGAAGGAAAAGATATATTGATAAGTGGCCACAATGGGGCAAGTGGTCCACATCAGGGGGCTAAGGCTCTAGGAAATGAGTCAAGGATATTATTGGCCCCAGTTAAGCGAAGATTCTAAGAAATTAGTCAGAAAATGCAATGAATGCCAAAGGCATGCAAATATACAAAAGAGGTCGTTCAGCATAATAAGACCTGTTTGAATGGCAGTACCATTTGCCCGGTGGGGATTGGATATAATAGGCCTCTTCCCAGTAACATTAAGAGGACGAAAGTTTTTATTTGTTACGGTAGATTACTTTACGAAATGGACAGAAGCAGAACCAACAAGCACAATATCAGAGCAGAACACCATTAAATTTGTGTTTAGAAATATAATATGCAGGTTCAGAGTATCACTACAAATAATAATAGACAATGGAACACAATTTACAAAAAAAAAGGTAAAGAAATTTTCCGAAGATAGCGAGATACAACTAAGTTTTACCACCCGCAAGCAAATGGACAAGTCAAGATCACAAATCGCACAATAACATCTATACTCAAGAGATAAGTAAGAGACAACCATTGTACTTGGACATATCTAATATCAGAAACAATGTGGGCATATAAAACGATGATACGAACTATCCGTCGAGATCGAGCTTGGACAATTTTTTAACGAGTCGAGCCCGAGTCCGACTTTATAAACAAAAGCTTAGCTCGTTTGACAACCTACATTTGTTGTTACCAAATTTTTGTTTTATTAATTTATTTTTATCTAATCGGAAAATTTATGATGTACATCAAAATTTACATGGACAAAGTTTTCAAGAAAGAAGATAGTAAGAATTAAGGTTCTATCTAGCCTATAAATAAGACATAAAACTAATAAAATCTGATCGGAAAAAAAAGAAATTATTATCGGAAGGGGGGGGGGGCATAGTAGAAACTATTTGATCTTCTTTGAATTGTCAGTAACCCCAACACCGGAGTCCTTTTCTTTGAGGTCGTCAGCATGTAAGAGGTCGATGAGAAAGTCGCAACATCGTCCCTCCAGAGAGTTTTCCGTTTGTTCTCTCCTCAGTGTATGACCAAGACTGTTGTGTATGTTTTAAAATGAACAACTCACAGACACGTACGAATATGATAGGGACTTCCCTATTGATCATATGGTCGACATCGCCATCGGACGTGATGATCTTCTTGATTTTTTTCAACGAAAAACTATTGTTTTTAAAATCCATTTTCTTTTCGATCTCTTGGGTTTCATTCACCATGGTTACTATATTATCATCAATTTTAAAATTTTAATTATAAAATTACCTATTATAGTTTCTTTTAAATAAACTATATTATCTTCAACTTTAGGGTTTTAATTATAAAAATATATATTATATTTTAATCTTACTCTATTTTTTAAAATACAAAAGTAAGACAATTACACAATCTTAATGCCAAACACAATATATGTTCTGGGTTTTTTATGGGTTTGTTTTCAGATATTTTCCTTCTGACTTATGTTGCTTGCGATTTTCATTCTTGCAACCTCTGTTCTTCGACTTCAACGGTTCATCCTCCTCCAATGAGGACGACGATTCCATGATCATAGCTCGAGCACGTCTCGACTATTTATCAAGTTAAATCAAATTCCGGAAGGACAATTTAATTAGAGTCCGGCTACTAATTAAGCATGTATATCGGTCGGATTCGGATCGGATATGCAGGTATCCGAATCCGAATAATTATCCAAATATCCGAATCCGACCAAATAAAATCCGAATCCGAATAAATTATCCGGATTTCCGAATAATCCGAATCTAGATAACGTTAGGGTTAGTGTTAGGGTTAGAATTAGGATTTAATAATTATAAGTTAATAAGTTATAAAGATTTATAATTATAACTTAGGTAATTAGGTTTACAACTTTAAGTGTTTAATGATTTATAATATAAATATAATAATATTAATTTATTATATATTATCCAGATATCTGAATATCGGTATCCGAATATTTAAATCCGAAATTTTTAAACGAATTCAGATTTTATTGACGGATTTTTCGGATATCCGAATCCGACTGAATAAAATACGGATTTCAATTCAGGTATCAGAATCCGGAAAATCCGAATCAAGAAAATCCGAATCCGGAAAATCCGAATCAAGAAAATCCGAATCCGGATAGTCATATTCGAATTCGAATGCGGATTCCGTTATACCAATTACAGGCATAACCTTGGCCTTACAGTCAATGAACATGGAGAGAATACTCAAGCAAATCGTTTCGATTGATATTCCAGCGCTCCATATATGGCGAAGCAAGATATCTGTCGAAAAAAAACACAAAAATAAAATCGATCGAATTCCTAACCCTAATCCTAATCATAACAAAAAAAAAATACCTATGCAAATGACTCCATTGCTGTAGACATGCTCATTGAGAGGGATGGGATCCAAAAATTTAATCTAACATAACATTTTTTTATCAATATCGAAATAATGAACGAAAGCACGAATATTCGACTTACCGACGGAGGTTCGAATGGATAATCCACCGGAAAATCGACCTGAAACTTGAACATTTCCAAAGCAGACAACGTTTCTGGTTGAGGCGTCCACTCAATAATCCACCTAGAAAAATAAAATTGATTTATCAAATTAACTGCCAAAAAAACTGTCAATTAAGAAACCGTTGATTAAAGAAAAGAAGAAGAAAAAAACCTATAGATGTTATCATTGGTGACATGATGTTTGAATCCAACAGGTTGCATGCGATTCCAGTACTTCAACTCCCTCTGCAGCCGCCCTCTCGAGAACTGTAAAGAAAAGGAAAGAATCCTATGATGATCAAAACCAAGGAATTAGATGATGATGATGGAAAAGGAATTTACCGATGGAAGATCAAGAACCATGGTTGATTATCTGCTAATCTTGAGAAGAAAGAAAAAGAAACACGAATTCCCTTAAATCGGGTAATGTAATATTTATATCGAGAAAGGAAGTTACGTACACGTGGCAGTGTTTGTTTAGGGTTTGTAACAAAAGGAATTTACGTAACAAAAGAAATGAAAAACAGTCCGGCCCAGATAATTATGAAGGAGTCTAATACATATGGCCGTCCCATGACCCATGTTGGTACCATGGACCGCGGACCGCGGCCCATGGACCGAACCGGACCAGACGGCCCAGACGGACGGACGGGCGGGCGGACTAGCGGACGAACGGGGCTGACCGTACAAGCCCATGAGGCCCAATGACAACAAGTGAAGGCTATAAATACCTCCCCTGGCCCAACCGGGGAGGGGGTTGACAATTCGGAGAGAGTGAACACTGGAGAGTTGAGGTTGTGGGCTTACACCGGCGAGCGCACACACCAGCAGTGGTGAACCTGACGTGAACGAAATACATGGCGGCCGGAGAGAAAAGGATGACGAAGAGCGGTTACCAGGTGGGGGAGAGCTCCAAGCGACCCGAGCGGGAGCCGGAGGAGTATCGGCCGGAGCGACGTCACTCCCGGGACCGGTACTCAGAGGAAGTAAGGGCCAACGAGGAGTGGGACGACGAGGATAGGCTGCGTATGGAGCTCGAGGAAATCAGGTACGGCTGGGAGTCACCCGAGAGGCGCCGGCACAAAGGGGCGGCATCGCCACCGAGGGCCAGGAGAACGCGGTCCCGGTCGCGATCCCGGGAGAGAAGGGAGAAGGAGCGCGAGAAGCTCCGACGAAGAGAGCGCGCGGAGGAGAAGGATCGCGCGG
>LFYR01000781.1:61032-140718 GCA_001185155.1 Zostera marina
CCCGTAGTAAGCTCGGCGGAGTCCAGCGACCGAACGACGCAAGAGGAGCGCGGTGGGGGAGTCCAGATGGGCCGACAGGCAGACCCCACCAACGAAACGACGTAGCAGGGCGACGTTCGAGCCGGCGATAGGGGGTCCCGGCACGAGGGACGGGAGCAGAGCTCGAGAAGGATGCGGGCAACGTCGACAGAAGACGCCGAGATGCGCGAATCTGCACGAACGTGCGAAGACAATTAAAGCAAAAAAAAAGAAAGAGGCAAAGGCATTTTTCATTAAATTAAACCAAGTGTTACAAGCGGCCGGTGGCACGGCGAGAAAAAGTACACAACGCACAACAATAGCTAAGTCTGGATATAAAAAAGAAATAGGAGAGAAGTTGAACGAGGCGCGCCCCAGACGTCGTCCCATGGAGGCGGACCCACGGCCCGGATGAGCGTGGTCGCGGTCGCGGACGTCCCCCGGACGGACTTAAGGGGCTGGCTTCGAGGATCCCGACAGAAAGTGGCGCAGGTCATAGGCCGGGAGGGACGAAGACCCGCGGGAGCGACGAGGACCTCGCGGCTGGCGGCGCCTCGGAAGGGGCGTTGGATCAGCGACGGCAGCGGGAGCGACGGTCGTACCTTGCGCGCGGGAAGCACGCGAAGTTCCAGCAGAACCCGACGTGTCAGGATAGGCGACGAGGGGAAGCTCCGCGACAATGTCGTTACAGATAATCCGGTTGAGGCGGCGGTGGACGTCGATCAACACGGCGTTAAGGCGCTGAGTCTCGGCCACGGCGACACTGTTGGGGACACCAGTAGGCGACAGCAGGCACAGGGCCCAGGTAGCGTGTTGAGCCTGCACTTCGCGGCCATACTCCTCAAGGATGTCTCGAGCACTCATAGCGGAAAAGAGAGGGGATGTGGAAAATAAGGCTCTCAGGCAGCCTATTTATAGAGAAGCGAAGAAGGAGGGGCCCGAGAACCAAGGAGCTTTAATGAGAGTTGGTGGGGGTCGAAAGGGGGGTGGACGGCCCCAGGCCCCCGGGCCCGCTAAGGAAGGGGGGAGTACTGTTGGTACCATGGACCGCGGACCGCGGCCCATGGACCGAACCGGACCAGACGGCCCAGACGGACGGACGGGCGGGCGGACTAGCGGACGAACGGGGCTGACCGTACAAGCCCATGAGGCCCAATGACAACAAGTGAAGGCTATAAATACCTCCCCTGGCCCAACCGGGGAGGGGGTTGGCAATTCTGAGGGAGTGAACACTGGAGAGTTGAGGTTGTGGGCTTACACCGGCGAGCGCACACACCAACAGCCCATAATAGGCCGGCCATAACTCTTCCAATTGGATAGTAATTAGTAATTATACTCTTAAGAAATGCTTCCTGTGAAATTTCGTCTTTCTGAAAAATAATAAATATTTCAGTTTTCAGTTTACATCCAATTTAGTTCAAATATTAGATCGATTAAGAGATCTTACGTAAAAAGTCACACACAACTTTCCCCTTCAGGGACTATTATTAAATGCTATTGGGTATTTATCGTAGCCAGCGGCGAATCTAAGAATTTTTTCTCTAAAGGGCTAATTTGCAAATCATTTTCTTAAAGGGGGAATTCCTAACCAGTTAGTAGAGTCAAAAGATCCAACCCAGTTATGAGTTTTGGAATCCCTATATCAAGATGGTGCTATCACAACAGGGGATTATTCCAGTTTACAGGTATTTCGGTTTAATCTTTGAGTTCTATTTGTTTCGTTCTCATTCCCACGTTCTTCTTGGATCTAGGGTTCGTCGATTTCACTTCTTGGATCTAGGATATCCGAATCTGACTGAATAAAATCTGGATTTGAAAATCCGAATCTGGATAATCCGAAACCAAATAAATCTTTCCCCCAAAATTAAACACGTCTACAATTCATTTATAACTTTCCCCTAACATTTATAAGACACGTTGAATGCATTCATATTAAATTCATTCCTCCAATATTTTTACCCCCAAATTGAGCACATGACATCCATCGATTTAATCCCATGATATTAGAATCGAATAAATGAGCATGCAGTTGGAAGATATTGATGGTGCTCGTGGTAATGGAAAGCACACCTTGTTGGTTCTTAAACAGGGTTTGAGTTGTCACAGAAGTCGGAATTACGACGAAATTTTGAAATCTTGTCAGATGTATTTCAAAGCCCAGATAGAACATAAACAGGAGAAGATCGAACAGGAGATTCAGTTGGATAGATTATGTATTCTATGTGGTTTTTTCATGTTTAATTAATTAAATAATTATTTAAAAATTAATTAAGATAATATTGGAAATTTCAATAATCAGTTTTTATATTAAAGAAGTGATTTAAAATCCAATGTTTGAAACAATTATCTAAAAATTACCAAATTAAAATAATTATTTAATTAATTATTAATTAAAAAAAGTAACAATCAGATTTTGTTTAAGTGTGATTGTTAGTTAGTTTTAAAATAATTATTTAATTAATTAAAAATTAATTAAGATAATATTGGAAATTCCAATAATCAGTTTTTATATAAAAGAACTGATTTAAAATTCAATGTATGAAACAATTATCTAAAAATTAAAAATTATTTAATTAATTAATTAATTAATTAATTAATTATTAAATAATTATTAATTAAAACAAAGTAACAATTAGATTTTGTATAAGTGTGATTGTTAGTTAGTTTTGAAATAACTGTATATTAATTAATTATTTAATTAATTAAAAATTAATTATTTAATTAATTAAAAATTAATTAAGATAATATTGCAAATTCTAATATTCAGTTTTTATATTAAAGAACTGATTTAAAATCCAATATTTGAAACAATTATTTGAAAATTAATAATTATTTATTTATTTCATTAATAAATAAATAAATAAATATTTATTTAATTTAATTTAAATAAATAATTATTTAATTATTAATTAATTTAAAAAAAAAGTAACAATCAAATTTTGTATATATAAGTGTGATGGTTAATTTGTAAATAATTGTTTATTAATCAATTATAAATGTATGTATTTCAGTTGAATGTCTGAAATCCGAGTACCCGATAAGGCTTGGTAAACTTTACTCGACTACGTCATCAAAGATCAATTTCTAAACAAGCTGAACGAGAAGATCACGGAGAATAGTACGTAGTAAATATTATTTCTTTTTAATGCAATAAAATTAGAAAAATTTAATTTAATTTAATTACTTTATTTTATTTTATCTTTTTTGTGATTGCAGAAAATTCTTGAAATTAACAAAAGCTATCGGGCAAAACAAACTTCACACAGTTTAGGTTCGACAACGAAATTACGAAACTGTAAGTAAATTATTTAATTTAATATATAGTTTCAATTTCTTTTATAATTATTTTTCTACTTTTAATATGCAGGAACAAAAGGGATTAACTGATCGTGAAATTTGGAAACAAAATGTAAAGACAGTTTATCCAAAAGACCAACGAGTTGTACGTCATCTTTTTAATTAATTACCGTTAATTACTATTTTTATTTGTTTTTTAAGGATAAAGCGCTTCAATGGATGGAAACTGAAGAAGCAAAAAAAATAGATGAACAAGAAAAGATGTCGGACAAGGTATTTCATATTTTTTCAATATAATTAATTAAATAAATTTTCATTATTTTCAATGATCGTTTTTTTTAATTAGGCTCTTATCCAATTTGCTCTAACCGAACATATCGGTAGAAGCTCGAAGTAAACTAGACTATTAGGAACAACTGGTTCCTCATTGAGCAAGAAGACAACGCATCGTATGAATGTAAGCACCTTTTCGAACAATAGAGGAAAATCGCCTATTACCGAAACTGAGGTCGATGATAAGGTCAACGATGTAGTTCAGAAGGTGATAGCTAGTCAGAAAGAAGAGATGACTCGTTTCAATGAAACAAATATGGCTCGTCAAATGATATTTTTTCAACAATACAATAACGCTCTGCTACCTCAGAATCCAAACATTCGGTTACCGGCATTTCCGACATTTTTCAACGAGACTACGGCGCAACCCGCTGATGAAATATCGGGCGGTTTCAACATTTATTCTTCTGGAGTGTCGACTTCAAGAGCACCGCAAGCACTACTGCAGCAAACTCCGCCTTCTCAACAAACGATGCCACCAGAGGAGTAGACTACTCCACAACCTCGCGGAGGAAGACCGGTTATCTTCTCAACAGCTCAATTACGAAAGGCGGTCGTGTCTAAAAAAAAAAGAAGAAGAACCAAAAATAGAAAATATAATAGCAATTAAGAACTTTTAATAATAACTTCGAATTTTATTTTGTCTTATTTTAATTATCGAATTTCAATTTCAGTTTCATTTCTTCATTTCATACAATTTCAATTATATGAAATATATTTTTATTAAAATTAATTATTAAAAAAATATATAATAATTTTTAAATATAATTATTTCTTTAAAAGCACAAAATTATTAAAATAAATTATAAAATTATTTTCTTTTAAAAAATTCCTAGGGGCTAGGCCACCAACACTCTTTTCCCGGGGAAATTTTTTCTTCTGCTGCGAAATAATTATCAACGGCTTGGTGGTATTTTTTCTTGCAAATTTACAATACCGGCGGCCGCCGGGAGATAATTCAAAAAAAAAAACTGCCAGCGACCAAGCCGCCATACTCATTTCCGTTTAAATCGGAATCCACAAATTTTGCCAGCGGCCTGGCCGCCAGGATATTACCAAGCTGGCGACATTACCTCTGGCTATTGCATACCGGCGGCCTGGCCGCCATAACTACTCTGGTTTTTTGTAGTGTTCGTGAATACGTCCAATATTTTCGTTGGAGATCAGATGATAGATCTACGGCGCAACTCTGATATTACGATTAAGTAGAGGCCTGATTAAGCCTGACCCTTCTTCCTACATCAGAATATAATTCCCTGTCTTTAGGCAGATAGTTCCCCGTAAACCACACTCTAAGTTTTCAGACGATCGTCGATTTATAAGGGATATATGATGACACGACAGGATGTTTTCCAACCGATAATGTTTAACCTCCATCTAATTAATTCCATTTTACAGAGCTGACATGATCTTGAGAGTTAGTTAATTCAAAATCTTAGGTGACGTCGCATTTGATGAAGTCTGATAATTTCAACAATGCAATGTTGACTCGGTTGAACTGGAAGCTCTGGAGTCCACGAAACATTAATATCTATGTTAGGTCTTCTAGAGAGAAATAGGCGACTAAAGTGCAACTCGGAGATTGCGTGTATACTTGGGCTGGGATAATGAGAACTAATGTTGCTTTCGAGGTCTCTATATATATAGGGGCTCGATACTCGAGAGGCACTGTTTGCGGCGTAGATCGCTCTTGGGGCTCGAAAATGCCTAATTCATGCATGGGAAAAATCAAGGAGTGGATAGGGAAGGTTATTCTAGGCACTTTCTCATTGAACTAACGAAATCCTTATGAATTAGGTGATTTCTAATAATAATAATAATAATAATAATAATAATAATAATAATAATAATAATAATAATAATAATAATAATAAGACGGAAATTAAAGGAAAGGGAAAGGGAAAGGGAAAGAATATATAATAAAATAATATATATAATATATATTGCATTTTGCATTTTTCAAGTTTAGAAGATAATAAAATAATCCCACATGAACGAGATGTAAATGTAGGACGATTACTTCGTTCTATATAAAGGAAGAAAAAGAAATCCATTACTATCTTTTAAACACTCCATTACTAATGATTTTTGGAAGGGCTCCCTTTGAATTAAGGGTAAAGCCCTAAAAATATAATTAAAACTTTGATCAAGAAAAATTGAAAGATTATTCCATTTCATTTTTTTTTATACAGCCAGCTTCAGCTGCGGATGGGCCACAAATTCGTCGGATTTCAAGTCCAACGAATGTTTGGCCTCACCCTAACTCTGCGAACCTCCTCAAACTCCGATGACCCATCGCGGTTCGTCCACATTCATCCGTCTTGGGGACGCACCGCATGAGAAATGGATCCTTTTTTTATATACATGTAGATGTAAATTATAATCATTAGTTTATAATCTTAGATTTTTATAGCGAAAGATCATTATAATGGAATGGAGATGTACATTTGTTCCAAATGGGCCTCTGGACTGGCTGCCTAGGACCCGGATCCGGATGGGCGTGGGTCAGGTCAAACTCGAACCCAAACATGTCAGGTCCGGGTTCAAGTGGATATTTTCGAACATGAAACCCGATTAGAAAAATCCGAACCTGAATTTTTTTCACCCCATTTTTTTGGATCGGGTTTGGGTAAAACCCGACTCACCCGAAACCCGAAATTTTTTATAAAAAAAGATTTTATTGGTATCAAAAAAATTAGAAAGATTCCAATAGTAATTAATTATAATAGTATCAGCGTTCTCTTCTACCGGCATTACAGGTTCTATGTAAAATAATAAAATAGAGATGAATGGTTGCCTCCCCCCAACTCATTCTCACCTTTATCATTAAATGATGTCTTTTTTAAAATAAAATTAATGATATAAATAAATATGAATGATTATTATAATTAAAAAAGACATTATTAATTATATATATTAATAAATTTACTTTATATATAATAAATAAATGATTTTTTGATAATAATACTATATTAAATATAAGAATATACTAAAGAACAGACTATTTTTGTTAAAAGATAAAGACATAAAAGAAAATCAAATAGACATTTCTCAATATTGTATTTAATCGCGGCGACCATCAACAAAATGGACGAAACTAAATAATAATGCGTCGTTTTTAAGATATAGTCAAGACATTGACGGTCTGCTTCGAGATAATAATGAAAGAATAATCTATAGATTTTCACAACCTATAAAACATCCATATGCTCGTCATTAGATAATAACATTTGTGGTGTGCTTGTTTATTAGTAAAATCACATATTAGCAAATACGTATTAGATTGTACAATGTTTGGGAGTGTGTGTTTATCAATAAGTGCATAATATAGCAGTTAAGTATTACATAATAGCATGATAATGCCTAAGATCGGATAGGCAGAAAAGAAACGATTTAACCTGGAATGAAGGATGCCCCAGATCCGTGAATTCAATCACGGGTGTCCGAAGCTGTGCACGGCGGAGTAAGACTCTTGAAATCGAGTTTTAGCTTCCCAAATCAATGCTGTGAAGCGGATTTGGTAGGGGCTCGATACGGCTTGGAAGATCTCGGAAGATCTGGATGTCGCGGCGCGTCTGAACGGTGAGCAGATTGAAAGATCTAGTGATGGCGGAATGGAGAGTGGACGTACTCGACTATCGCCGGAATCTGGATCGGTGAAGTGGGATGGAAGTTTTTGTATAATATTAATTTCTTTTCAAATCCAAACGCAAAATGTCTATTTAACTATTACAGCAGAATCTTAATACTGAAATGCACAGTGTCTCTTTAATAAATTCCCTTTTAAATTAGGTATTCGTCGGAATCCCTAACTCATAATCTTTCACCCAATTTGGCGGACGGCCCTGGCGCATCGATCTCCTGATCGAACTCGGTTCAGATTCGTTGAGCGAACTTGGATCATCGGCGTCTCTCGTTTCTTCAACTAAGTCCGCCTCCCTTGCTTGAGTTCTTATCTTCTCCACGTCTCCTTGTATTGCTCTGCTGTCTACTAGAATCGCATCATAGCATGTTGTGATTTTTTATTTTAAATAAATTCAAATAATAGCAGGTCAGCATTTGATAGTAGCATAATTTAGTATTTTTGTTTATTATTAAAAATAAATATTAATAGGTCAATATTAGATAGCAGTATGTTGATCATAATTTACATGTTAGACAGGTGTTGATCTAGCCACTTGCACTTGGTCCTCTAACACTTGTAAATTCGTTTGGACCACTTTATTAATTTTTAACAATTCGGTTGGTCTAACTTTCTTTTGAATCTCAGAAATTTTAGTCCCACTTTTTAATAATTCCTTTGTTAATAATTTACATGTTATACTTCTTTATCTTTATTCACAACAACTTCTAGGACTTGGTGATCTATAACTCTTCTTGGACTTGGTGATCTTGATCAACAACTACCTTCCTTGATTTTTCAATTTTCAAGCATGTTGTCCCCCAATGACCATAACATTTACAAGAATCTTCATGTTTTACAAGAATCTTCACCGTTGATGGATATTCAGCATCCACCTCCATCCATACGAGTATTTCATCATCGGCGTCAATTCCCCTAGCTGTTGCACCATCAACATATATTGGAGTCCCAAGGATGCACTCAACACGCCCAAAAATCTTCATCTCCCACAATTTTTTTGGGAACATAAACAATGTCATCCAAACTGGAAGGTTTGGAACAACCATTCATTCCAATTAAATCAACCTACTCCACAGTCGCACAAGAGTGTGCACTCCCATCATAAAATGATAATTGTTGGTGTGTAGGCTCGTCGGTGCAAGCTCACAACCTCAACTCCCTCAAGTGTTCACTCTCTAGAATTGTCAACCCCCTCCCCTGTTGGACCAGGTGAGGTATTTATAGCTTCCCATCGTCGACCTCGGGCCTTGCGGGCTCGTGCGTTGGGCCCGCCTACTCGCCTGGGCCGCCGATAGGCCCTGTTCGGTCCATGGGCCGCGGTCCGCGGTCCATGGTACCAACAGTACTCCCCCCTTCCTCGACGGGCCCGGGCCCGAGGGCCGCCCGTCCCGCCTACAACCACCTCCATTAAAGCTCCTCGATGTTCGAGCCAATCCCCCTTCTCCTTCCTATAAATAGCCCACTCGACTCTTCAACTTCTCATATCATCCCCCCTTCCTCCATGAGTGTTCAAGACATCCTCGAGGAGTACGGTCGCGAAGTGCAGCTTCAGCACTCCGCCTGGGCCATGTGCCTGATGTCACCCGCCGGCGTCCCTAACAGCGTGGCCGTGGCCGAGACTCAACGTCTCAACGCCGTGTTTATCGACGTCCATCGTCGCCTCTCCCAGGTTCGCCGCTCCGACCCTCTCACGGGCCATCCTGCCGTCGCCTACCCCGGTGCCGCTCTTGCCGCCATCTCGGGCTCCGTCGGTACCTCGCGTGCCTTCAGCGCGCATGGTATGATCGCCGTTCCTGCTGCTCCCGATTCTCTGACAAAGCCCCATCGGTCGCGCGGCCATCGCCGCTCCCGTGGGTCCCCGTCCCTTCCGGCTACTGACCTGCGCCACTTCCTGTTGGGGTCCTCGAAGTCGGCCCGCTAGGCCCGTCGTGGAGCTATCCGTGGTCGTGCCCACGCCTTTTTGGGCTGTGGGTCTGCCTTCGTGGAGCGGCGTCTAGGACGCCTCGTCCTTCTTCTCTTCTTCTTTTTTTGGTGCCGTACTTTGTTGTTGTTATGTGCTGTGTGTTTTTTTTTCCCCGCCGTGTTGTCGGCTATTGTAACACTTGTTTTGCTTTAATGAATGTTTCTCCTTCGCTTTCTTTTCTTGCATTTTGACTTTGCCCTCGCACGTTGGTGCAGATTTGCGCTACTCGGCGTCTTCTGCCGTCGTTGCCCGGGCCCTTCTTAAGCTTTGTCCTCGCTTCCCGCCGCGGGCCCCCTCTTCGCAGACGCGGGAGTCCGCCCGTTACGTCGTCTCGTTTGATTCCTTGGGTGGGTCTGCCAGTGGGCCCGCTTGGACACCGCCGCCCCATTCCGCGCGTATCGTTTGGTCACTGGATGCCACCGGGTCTTCGTCGGGCGTCTCTCCAGCACCTCGCCGTCCGCGTCGGACCCTGACTTTCACCCTGTTCCCCGACGGACTGGGCCATGGGCTCCCTCGGAGGCCTCCCGGCCCATCCAGTCCCATCCAACCCAGGTAAGGGACGCCTCATCTTCCCCGTCCTCGAACCCTTATATAAACCCCGTTCCCCTCCTTCACTCGCGACTAACTTTCATTTCCTCTCGCCTCGCTCTTCGTCTTCCTCGACTCCGGCTTCCTTTCTTCACCAGGTTGCTAATGCTTGCTGCTCCTCCTCACTCCGCGGCCGGCTCTGCTGCCGCTTCTCAATCCGGCGCCGGCGCTGCTCTTGCCGAGTCACTCTTCGCCACTCCCACCAGCAAGAATCCGCTATCCACCGTCGGAGCCGACGTGATCCGGGAGACTCTGGTGAAGATGGGCCAGCCGGACCTAGTTTTTACTGAGGCAGGAAATCGCCTCGCCTCTCACCCACCGCCGGGCATGGTGGCTCTTTACACGCCTTATGCTGAGGCCGGTCTCACTCTTCCGCTTCCCCCTCTGGTGGCCGAAGCAATGCACTTCTACAACATTTCGGTCTCCCAGTTCCCCCCGGCTGTCATCGATCGCCTGATGAACTTCACCCTGCTCTGCCGCAGGTCCAGCGTCGAGGTCTTCCTGTCCGTCTTCCTGATCTGGTTCACCATGACCTCGATGACCACCGATCCCCGCCATCTTCTGATCGCCCAGAGGTCGGGCGGTGCCCTCTTCGGAGGCGCCTCTCCCCTCACGCTGAGATCTGCTGACCCAGTTGAAGACCATCTTCTGATCGCCCAGAGGTCGGGCGGTGCCCTCTTCGGAGGCGCCTCTCCCCTCACGCTGAGATCTGCTGACCCAGTTGAAGACCCGGACCGCCGCCCCTAGCCGAGATGCGTTGGCGCCCCTGGCCCAAATCGCCCAGGAGGTTCTGACTGAAATTTACTGCCGCGGGCCGTCAACGCTCAGACGCTGGCCCAATCTTGGAGTTACGAAACGCATCTAGCCTTGCCCGTCAAGATGCCTTACTTTCGGGACGGCCCGCCCAAGCGCCCGAAGAAAAGGTCGCTCGACGCCGTCCAGTTCGAGTCCCCCGCTTCTCCGCCTACGCACACTCTCGAGACCGAGGGTGTCGTCCCGACCGAATCTGACACCGGCCTTCTAGACAGCCGAGCCGAACGACGACGAAGGAAGAAGACTCGGGCCGAAAAATGGAAGTCTGTCGCCGCTGCCCTGGAGACGGTCGTGGTGGAGAACTTAGATTCCTCTGAACCCAGCCGCTCCGATCCCCCGTCTGCTGAGCTCGCGGACTCTCGCCTTCGGACAGATGGGTTGGATCCTGAGCACTTTCGCTCCCTCCTGCAGAGGCTCGAACACTCGATTGACTTCTCCGCCCCCGTCGACCCTGCGTCCTTCTTGCCCCGCCTCGGCGGGATTTTCAGGCAGAAACTCTCCGACATTGACTCCTGGCTGGAGCCGAAAGACGAGTAGGTTCAACTGCTCGCACGTCCTACGTCGGCCCTCGACCTTGACCTGCACCATCAGATGCTACAGCTTTCGGTTCTCACCAAGGTTCGGTTGGAGAAGGGCCTTCGGCAGAACGAAGAGGTTCAGCGGATGCATGCCGAGCTTGCCACGATGAAGGGTCAACTGGACGCGGCCGTGCGTGAGTGGGATCTTCTGGCCACTGACGTGTGCCGGGCTGCCGAGGAGGAGAAAATTCGGGCCGCTGCCGCGAAGGACGCTTTTGCCGCCGCCGCGAAGGAAGCTCAGGACGAGTTCATCAAGGGCTTTGTTCCTACCTTCGAGACCCGTTTAGCCGAACTGAGGGGGGAACCACGCCGTCTTGATAAAGGATTCCAAGCGCGGCGGCTTCTGGAAAGGTTATCAGCATGGGCGCCGGATGTGCGCGCTCGTCTACCTGCCCCTTTCGTACAACGTCGTGCCTCGGAGCCGCCTCGAGTAGGAAGACTGGAAGAAAACGAGCGTCCCCTCCTACCAGCCTCCCTTGGACGTGAGCGAAAGCGAGGAGCAGGACCTTGAGGCTGACTTCCCTGATTACACCGAGCCTCCCCTCGAATAGACCTTCGCTCATCCCCGAACAGTTTTTATTTCCTTCTCTTTTTTTGTAATGTAAAAACACAACTTTTTTTTTGTAACGTGAAAACACTTAACTTTTTTTTTGCTTTTATATTCATTCATAATTCTTGAATGCATCCAATCGCCTTCTGTTCTTCTTCTTCCGACCTTCTCTCCTTCCGCGTTCGTTTACTCTCCGCCCCCGTCCTTTCTGGGTGGCATTGCCGCTCGTTTAGGTGCCCCGCGTGGTTTGCTGGCTGGGGACGTCCCGGCCGGTCCTTTCCCCGCTCTGAGCGTCTTTTTTACTTCAATTGTTTTCTTTCCTCGAGGAAGCGGCCTGGGCCCTTCGGACGTTCCCATGCAGCCTTTCGGCCCCGGGGACCTTCCGTTAGCCTTTTCGGCGGGCTTCCCCGCTTTTTTATTGCCTCGCAACATATCACTTTCGCGTTCTTACTTATTGCGTTTTCTTTTGAGGGGGCGGCCTGGGCCGTTCGGATTGTCTCATGCGGTCGTCCGACCCTGAGAGCTTTCCGTTAGCCTTTTCGGTGGGCTCCCCCGATTTTTTACTTCTCATTTTTTCTTTCAATGGGTGCACTCCGGGTACGTTTTACTGGGCATCGCGTGCCGTAGTCGGGGAGACGCCCGACGTTACATGGGATGGGGGAAATGAAAGACAAGGGAAAAAAAACTATCTCGCCGGCCTCGTACGCGCTATTTCACCGCTTGTACTTTTCCAGGTTGTCGGCGTGCCACGTTCTTTCAATTTCTTGCCCATCCTCATACCCTAGGCGGAAGATGCCTGGGTGAATCTCGTCCATGATGACGTACGGGCCCTCCCACTTTGCTAATAATTTCCCCTTTGTCTGGTCGACTCCTGTTACCTTGGCGTTTCTCAACACCAGGTCCCCTGGCGCTAGGTTCTTGTCGGCTACTCTTTCATTGTGGTACCTCGCCACCCTTCGTTTGTAGGTGAGGTCCCTGATAGACGCCTCCTCTCTTCGGCTCTCTAGGTGCTCTCTTTCTAGGAATATCGCTTGATCGTTCGTCCCCGGCTGGTACTGCTCGATGTGTGCGGTCGGCCATCCCGAAAGCGAGGGCGAACGGGGTCTGGCCCGTGGGGGTCCGGATGGTCATATGGTACGCCCACATGGTCTCAGGGACTAGGTCCGCCCAGTTCCCCGGGTGTTCGCCTACTTTCCTCTTCAGGATCGATGTTATCGTCCAGTTCGTGACCTCTACCTGTCCGTTCGCCTGCGGGTGGTAGACTGGTGCGAAGCTCAGCTTGATCCCGCTGTCTTCGCAGAACTCCCTTAATTTCTTGCCCGTGAACTGCGTTCCGTTATCTGTTATTATCTGGATTGGGACCCCGAACCGGCAGACGATGTTTCTGAAGACGAAATTCAGCACGTTATGTTAGCTGATCGTGTTCGTGGCCTCCGCCTCGGCCCACTTCGTGAAATAGTCGACCGCTACGAATAGGAACTTCCTTCCTCTTGACGCTGGTGGGAACGGACCAACTATGTCAATTCCTTACCTTGCGAATGGGACCAGTGTTGTTACGGCTTTCATCATGGTAGACGGCCGCCTCTGGACGTTCGAATGCCTCTAGTATTCATCGCACCGATCGACGATTTCTTCCGAATCCTTTATTGATTCGGGCCAATAGTAGCCTTGCCTGGATACTTGCTTCTCCAACGCCCTACCGCCCTGGTGCGCTCCGTTTGCCCCCTCGTGAAGGCTCCGTGCGACGGCTTTCCCGTCTTCCCGCGAGATGCACAGTCGCATGGGGGCCTCCTCCGCCGTCGATCGTCGGTACAGCTTGCTTTGGGCCACCACAAACCAGGCCGCTTTGTTCCTTAGCTTCCTGGCTTCCATCGGGTCTGCTAGCGCTTCGCCTGCCTCGATGAATCTTTTGATCGACGTTCTCCAATCCCCCGACGTTATTATGCCGCACACCCCAGTCAGCTTGGGGATGTTGGCCGTCGTTGGCCGCTCTTGGTTCTCAATCCGGATCCACCTTCCTTCCGCTTTTCCTGGGGACACTCCCAGCTTGGCCAGCGTGTCGGCCTCCCCGTTGTTCTCTCTCTCTATCTGGGAGATCCTCCACTCTTCGAGCTTGCCCAAGGCCGCTCTTGTTTCGGCCACATAGCTCTCCATTGAGTCTTCCTTGGATACGAAGTCCCCTCTAACTTGGTTAGCTACCAGTCGGGAGTCAGTGTGGAAGTGTACCCTGGACGCGCCCAACGCGCGAGTTAGTCTGACTCCCGATAGGAGGGCTTCGTACTCCGCTGCGTTATTGGTCGCCCGGAACTCAAAGTGGATCGAATACTCGATCTTTTCCCCCGTCGGGGATTTGACCACGACCCCCGCGCCGCAGCCACTGTTGCTGGACGACCCGTCTACATGGGTCGTCCACCACTGTTCGTCCGTCTTCTCGCCTTCTCTCGGAGTTAGCTCGGCCATGAAGTCCGCCATTGCTTGTCCTTTAATCGCCCTTGCCGGCACGATAACCAGGTGGAATTCGCTAAGTTTCATGGCCCATTTGGTCAGTCTTCCCGAGACGTCCGGCTTTTGCAGCAATTGGAGTAGTGGGTAGGCCGTTGGGATCGTGACGGTATGGGCGTGAATGTATGGTTTCAACCTTCGGACTGCCGAGACCACGCCAGGGCTAGTCTTTCGATTTCCGGGTATCTCTCCTCCGCTCCTATCAACGACCGGGAATGGTAATATATCGGCTTTACATGCCTCCCGCCTCGGAGATTAGTACTGCGCTGACGGCCGCATCCGAGCACGCTACGTACATGGTAAGTGGTTCCCCCCTTGTTGGGGGGCGGAGCGTTGGCAGGCTCGAAAGCTGGAGCTTGAGTTCTTTGAAAGCCGCTTCGCATTCGTCCGACCATACCACCCTGGGTCCTGGGTTCCTTAACAATTGAAAGAATGGCCTTAAATGGTCCGCCGTTCTTGGCAGAAACCTGCTTAATGCCGCCACCCTTCCATTCAGCTTCTGGACTTATTTTAGCGTCCGCGGGGGGTTCATAGCCATAACGGTCTCGACCTTCTCTCCTCTTGGCTTGATCCCCTTGGGCGTGATTCAGAAACCCAGAAAGTGCCCCTCCTTGACCCCGAACGCGCACTTTTTGACCTTTAGTTTGAGCCCTGCTTTTCTGACGTTGGCGAAGGTCTCTTCTAAGTCGGCCATGTGCGTTCTGGTCTCCTTTGACCAGACGAGTATGTCGTCCATGTACACCTCCGCGTTCCTGCCTATCTGTGCCTCAAACACCTTGTCCATTAGCTTCTGGAACGTCACACCGGCGTTGCGCAGGCTGAAGGGCATTACTTTAAAGAAGAAGGTGCTCATCTCTGTGATGAACGACGTCTTCTCCTCGTCTTCCCGCGCCATGGGCACTTGGTTGTACCCCGAGTGTGCGTCCATGAAACTCAGCATTTCGCACCCGGAGCTCTGGTCCACCAGCCGGTCCACCGACGGCAGCGGGTAACTATCCTTGGGGCACGTTTTATTGAGATTGGTGAAGTCGACGCACATCCTCCATCCCGCATCTGCTTTCCTCACCATTACCAATTTGGACAGCCAGGCGGGGTAACGCACTGGGCGAATGAAGCCCGCTCGGAGGAGCTTCTTGACCTCCGTCTCGGCCGCCTCCCTTTTTTCCACCCTTAGCGGGCGTAGCTTTTGCCTGACGGGGTGGACGCCCAGGGCTATCGCGAGCTTGTGTTCTGCCAACATCCTAGGCACGCCGCTCAGCTCCCCCAGCTCGTTTGCAAACAGGTCCTCGTTTCTCCTAAGGAGCTGCTCTAGCTCCTCCTTGAAATCCTGCGGGAGGTCCCTTCCTACTCGCACCTCGCTCCGACCGAGGCCCATTTGGGTCGTGTGGGATGCTGGCTCGGGCCTCGTGACGTGCTCCCGCATCGAATGCGGTAGGCCTTCATCTGATGTCATCACTTCGCCGATCGAATTGAAGTAGCACTCGCGCGCCTTCTTCTGGGACCCCCTGACTGTGCACACTCCCCCTTCGGTTGGGAACTTAAGGCATTGGTTTTGCAACGACATTACTGCCTGGAAAACGTGCAGCGCCGTCCTTCCCAGGATTGCATTGTATCCGGACGTGAAGTTCACGACTGTGAACATGACTTCGACCGTCCTCGCTTGAGTGTGTCGTTCCAGGGTGACCGGGATGGAAATTGTTCCCGCCACCGGGACTTCTGACTGTCCGAAACCTCTGATGGGGGCTCGACATGGGAGTAGGTCCGTGCGGGCCAGGCCGAGGTCGACGAAGGCGTTCCAGTACAGTATATCCACAGATGCCCCTGTGTCCACCAAGACCCTGTGTAGTCGTACGCTGGACTTGTCCCCCCTTTGGAAGATGGGGGTTATGACTAGGGGATCGTCGTGGGGCGTGGTGACGTCCTTCATGTCGTCCTCCGTGAACGAGATCTCCATGTTCGTTCACGGAAATTTGGCCCCTGTCGTCCGGTCTACGTCGGACGCGTATCGCCGCCCCTCCCATGAGTCGTCGCCTCTCGAAGCCCCTCCTCCTGCGATGGGGAGGATGTCCCCTATTGCTTCGTCCGCTGGCTCTTGCTTCGGCACATGGTGTCCCGTAGGTATTACCGTCGGGCGCCTTGCTACCTGGGCAGGGGGCTCCGGTTGCGGGTTTTATTTTGCTCAAGACCCTCGCCAGGTTCAGGAATTCGGCCGTCGTGTGGCCGTTATCCTCGTGATACTCACAAAATCTGCGAGTGTCCCTGAACACCGCTGTGTCCTTCCTCATTGGCCTCGGCGGGGGTAGGGTTCCCGTTCCGCTCAACGTGAGGAAGACCTGCCTTTGATTCGCCGCCGGGGTAGGGCCTACTTCCCTTCGCCCCGCCCCTGCCGGGGTGCCGGTCCTGTATGCTGTCGTCTGTGGGGCGGCCAGGGGCTTGGACTACAGCTGTTGAAACTGAGGTTGGCTCTGCTACTGCTGTCCCCCCGTGTTTGCAAAGGTGCCCGTGTCCTGTATGCTGTCGTCTGTGGGGCGGCCAGGGGCTTGGACTACAGCTGTTGAAACTGAGGTTGGCTCTGCTACTGCTGTCCCCCCATGTTTGCAGAGGTGCCCTTCCCCCTCTGTTGTCGCCTGCACTCTTGGATCTTCGCGCCTAGGTAGTCTTCCACGTTGCATTCTCAGTGGGATCTTTCCATGGCCTCGGCGAAGGTGCTCGGCGGCTTTCGCACGAGGTCCCCCGCGAAGTAGGTGGGCCGTTTGTGAGGGCGTACAACACCACTTCTTCCGAGATCCCCTCGATCTTTTGCACCTCACTCGCGAACCGATCCATGTATGCGTGTGTGCTCTCTGACTCTCCCTGCGCGACGGTACTGAGAGTAGCCTTGATTTTTGGCCTCCTTCGACGGTGCGCGAAGGCCGCTCGGAATGCCTCCACCAGGCCCTCGTAGGTGTGCACGGACCCTGTTGGTAGCATCCTGTACCAAGCTATCACGTCGCCCGTCAAAGCCCTGCGGAACATCCGACACCACATGTCCTTTCTGCTCGTCCTGTCCTCCATGTTGGTCTTGAACGAGTGTAGGTGATCCTCCGGGTCCGTGTCGCCCTTGTAGTATGGGATCTTCGGGGCCCTCCAGCCCGACGGGTATTCTTCGTCGAGCAGGTGTTGCGCTAGGGCTTCTCCGCCGTCCCCCCTATTGCTGGTGCCGAAACGACACCCGGGGCCTCCGCAGGTGGGGTATCACTTCTGGGTCCTCCCACCGGGGGGACCGGTCCGTACATTGGGTCTCCGCTTCCGCCCCCGTCCGACTCCAGGGTGCGGGGGATCACCGTGAGCTGGTGTACCTGCTCCTGCAGCTGGCTCTGGCTCTCCTGTAGAGTAGATATCAGTTCTACGAGCTGTATCCTCTCTCGCTTACTCTCCCTTTCCGCGCGCTCCCTTCGCTGGAGCCTCTCGTGCTCCCTTTCCCTCTTCTCCGGGACCGCGACCAGGACTGCGTACTCCTATCCCTGGGTGGGGGCACCGGCCCGCTACGCCGGCTACTTCTGGGCGACTCCCACCCGTACCTTATTTCCTCCAACTCCATGCGTAAACTCTCTTCCTGGGTGTCCCATTCCTCGTTGGCCATTACCTCCTCCGAGTACCGGTCGCGGGAGTGGTGTCGCGCCGGCCGGTACTCCACTGCTGCTCGCTCGCGTCGCTTCGAGCATTCCCCTACTTGGTATTCGCTTCTCGTCATCCTCCTCTTCTCCGATTGTCGCGCGTCTGTTCACGTCAGGTTCACCACTGTTGGTGTGTAGGCTCGTCGGTGCAAGCTCACAACTTCAACTCCCTCAAGTGTTCACTCTCTAGAATTGTCAACCCCCTCCCCTGTTGGACCAGGGGAGGTATTTATAGCTTCCCATCATCGACCTCAGGCTTTGCGGGCTCGTGCGTTGGGCCCGCCCACTCGCCTGGGCCGCCGATAGGCCCTGTTCGGTCCATAGGCCGCGGTCCGCAGTCCATGGTACCAACAATAATCAATCGGCATGATTCTACGAAATTCTTTAATTAGGATCTTTAATATGAACAATAAAGACCCTGTTGCGTTGTACTTTCACCTAAAAACCTCCAACGATCTCCCATTGTCTTTTAATGCTTGATGCAACTTGTTGTGGATAGAACATCCTCCCTACCAAGCGGATCACCATCGTTCCACCCCATCTCTTTATCACCCTCCGGAGCATATCTGCTCCAAGAACTCTATATTTCTCGCCATTAACAAGCGTAGCCGCGAAGAATTTGAGATCAGTACTAATTTCTTGTTTCCTACAACGTCTTTATTTTGAACACTAACATTTTTTTTTAAATGCATGCATAAGAAACCACATCCTTCCTCCATTCGAAGGAGAGGAAGAAGCAAGAGCCAAACAAACACACTAAAACGAGAACGTAAACAAAATCTAATCACCTTTCTCCAAATTCGTTACATTGCTATCCTTGGGGTTCTTGAAAATTTTGAAGATTTTCTAGGAGCTCAAAGAATTGAAACTTAGGGAAAAAAGAGAGAAATGACTTTGTGGCCAATCGTTCATAGCGACGTTGTTTTTTTATCCTTCGATGTCAGCACTTCCTATCATTGTGAAGCAGAATTTACCAAGTGTTGGATTGTTCAGCCACCAATAGGGAACGTGAGCTGGGTTTAGACCATTGTTAGACAGGTTAGTTTTACACTACTGATGATCGTGCTACGATAGTAATTCAACCTAGTATGAGAGGAACCATTGATTTTAACAATTGGTCATCACGTTTGGTTGAAAAGTCTATGGTGCGAAGCTACCGTGTGTTGAATTATGACTGAACGCGTCTTATTCATGATCCAATCTAGTAATGCGGCAAAATTTCCTTTATTTCTAGTATCGTCCTATAGTACGTGTGCTTTGTGCTCCGTTAGTGTCAAATCAGGGATTAAGTTATAATAGTCGATTAATTTTAATGGTATCAGAGCGTCCTTTTGTACCAGTATTATAGATTATGTGTAAAATAATAGAATAAATATGAATGGTTACTTGAGTCCCAAGAATGCTCCCAAAATATCCAAACGTCTCTATCTCCCACAGTTCATTTGGGAACATAGGTAACGTCACCCGAACCGGAAGCTTTCACACTACTATCCTTTCCAACTCGGCCACCTTACTCCATGGTCGCACAAGAGCATGCACTCCCATCATAAAGTGATCACCAATCAGCATGATCCTACGAAACTCTTTAGGATCTTTAAAGTGAACAACAAAGACCTCACTGCGACGACCATTCATCTCGAAGCCTCCAACGATCCCACATTGCCTCTTGATGTATGATGCAACTTGCTGTGGGTAGAACTTCCTCCCTACGAAGCCGATCACCATCGTTCCACCCCATCTTTTTACAACCCTCCGGAGCTTATCTTCTCCAAGAACTCCACACTTCTCGTTGTTAAGAATCGTAGGCGGGAAGAATTTAAGATCCGTACTTACTTCTTGCCTCCTACCTACATCTTTAAATTGAATATTAAAGTTTTTCTTTAAGATGCATAAATATGAAACCACATCCTTGCTCATTCAATTCTCCATTTGAAGGAGAGGGAGAAGCAAGAGCCAAACGAACACACTAAAACGAAAACGTAAGCAAATTTTTATCACCTTTCTCCAAATTTGCTAGATTGCTATCCTTGAGGTTCGTGAAGATTGTAAAGATTTTCTTGGAGCTCCAAGAATCGAAACTTAGGAAAAAAAGAGTAAAATGACTTTGTGGCCAAGCGTTCATAGCGACGTTGCTTTTTGATCCTTCGATGCCGGTTCTTCCTATCTGGCGATACACGCATGTTTCTTGTGCTCTCTTCAGGGGGAGTACTGGTGAGACATGCCTGATTACGTCAATCACTCCCAGCAACGCCCTTCAACAAGGACTAGGGTTCCGTCACATTACGCCGGACCCTCGGAGAGATCCACGGTTACGGGCAAGTGTCTACGTCAAGTACTCAAGTCAACACTGGAAATCGACGACTGGGACTACCAAGTCGTCGACTCCAGAGGTGAGCCACCGATTCCAGGCCTCGTTGGTCAGTTCTGGTAGACTGCCAACCTGGCTCATGGGGAATCGATGGCTTCACCTTTAGTCGCCGACTCCCATACTTTAGTCGCCGACTCCCATACTTGAGTCGCCGACTCCCAGCCGTTACTTGACTTGGCCCACGCCATTATGGCACCCTTAATGGGGCACCATAATAGCATGGGCCCCACGGGTAATGAATGAGAAACGTCCCAAAGACACTATAAAAGGGGCCCTTGGGGGGTCCTCTCATTCATCAAGTAATCCCTCCACAACACTTAACTCCACACTCCAACCAGAGAACTAAGGAGCCCGAGTCGCCGACTCCCCTCCACTTCTGCAGGTATTTGACGTAGACCGCGCGTCGTGGAATCCAAAGCATCCAGCCCTCCTCGCAACCCCGCGAGCCTACTGGTAGCACATTTCGTGCTTCATCACTATCATTATGAAGCAGAATTCATAAAGTATTGGATTGTTCACCCACCTATAGGAAACATGAGCTAGGTTTAGACCGTCACGAGACAGGTTAGTTTTACCCTATTGATGATCATGATGCGATAGTAATTCAATCTAGTATGAGAGGAACCATTGATTCACACAATTGGTCATAACGTTTGGTTAAAAAGTCTATGGTGTGAATCTACCTTGTGTTGGATAATGACTGAACACGTCTTAGTCAGGATCCAATCTAGTAATGCGGTAAAATTTCCTTTTTTCCTAGTGTCGTCCTAAAGTACGTGTGCTTTGTGCTCCGTTGGCGTCAAATCATGGGTTAAGTTATAATAGTCGATTAATTTTAATGGTATCAGAGCGTCCTTTTCTATCAGTATTATAGATTATGTGTAAAATAATAGAATAAATATGAATAGTTACTTGAGTTTCAAGAATGCTCCCAAAACATCCAAACGTCTCTATCTCCCACAGTTCATTTGGGAACATGATAACTTCACCCAAACCGAAAGCTTTCACACCACTATCCTTTCCAACCCGGCCACCTTACTCCATGGTCGCACAAGAGCATGCACTCCCATCATAAAGTGATCACCAACCAGCATGATCCTACGAAACTCTTTAGGATCTTTAAAGTGAACAACAAAAACCTTACTACGACGACCTTTCACTTTGAAGCCTCCAACAATCCCCCGTTGCCTCTTGATGCATGATGCAACTTCTTGTGGGTAGAACTTCCTCTCTACGAAGCGGAACACCATCGTTCCACTCCATCTTTTTAGAACCCACAGGAGAATGTCTGCTCCAAGAACTCCACACTTCTCGTGGCTAACAATCGTAGGTGGGAAGAATTTAAGATCCGTACTAACTTCTTGCCTCCTACCTACGTCTTTAAATTGAACATTAACGTTTTTCTTTAAGATGCATGCGTATGAAACCACATCCTTTCACATTCCCTTCTCTATTTGAAGGAGAGGGAGAAGCAAGAGCCATACGAACACACTAAAATGAGAACGTAAGCAAAATCGAAATACCTTTTTCCAAATTCGCTAGATTACCATCCTTCGGGTTTTTGAAAATCTTGAAAATTTTCTTGGAACTCCAAAAATTGAAACTTAGGAAAAAAAGAATAAAATGACTTTGTGGCCAAGCGTTTATAGTGACGTTGCTTTTTGATCCTTCGATGTCGGCTCTTCCTATCATTGTGAAGCAGAATTCACAAAGTGTTGGATTGTTCACCCACCCATAGGAAACGTGAGCTAGGTTTAGACTGTCGCGAGAAAGGTTAGTTTTACCCTATTGATGATCATGATGCGATAGTAATTCAACCTAGTATGAGAGGAACCATTGATTCACACAATTGATCATCATGTTTGGTCGAAAAGTCTATGGTGCGAAGCTACCGTGTGTTGGATCATGACTGAACGCGTCTTAGTCAGGATCTAATCTAGTAATGCGGCAAAATTTCCTTTATTTCTAGTGACGTCTTTAAGTACACGTGTTTTATGCTCCGTTGGCGTCATATCATGGGTTAAGTTATAATAGTCAATTAATTTTAATGGTTTTAGAGCGTCCTTTTCTACCAGTATTATAAATTATGTGTAAAATAATAGAATAAATATGAATGATTGTTTGAGTCCCAAGAATGCTCCCAACACTTCCAAACGTCTCTATCTCCATCAATTTATTTGGGAACATAGGTAACGTCGTCCAAACCAGAAGCTTTCACACCACTATCCTTTCCAACTCGGCCACCTTACTCCATGGTCGCACAAGAGCGTGCACTCCCATCTGGATGCATGATGCAACTTGAAAATGGTATCAGAGCGTCATTTTCTACCAGTATTATAGATTATGTGTAAAATAATAGAATAAAAATGAATGATTGCTTGAGTCCCAATAATGGTCCCAACACGTCCAAACGTCTCTATCTCCCACAGTTCATTTGGGAACATATGTAACGTCACCCAAACCATAAGCTTTCACACCACTATCCTTTCCAACTCAACCACCTTACTCCATGGTCTCACAAGAGCATTCACTCCCATCATAAAGTGATCACCAATCATTATGATCCTACGAAACTCGTTAGGATCTTTAAAGTGAACAATAAAGACCACTACGATGACCTTTTACCTCGAAACTTCCCACGATCCGCCATTGCCTCTTGATGCATGATGCAACTTGTGTGGGTAGAACTTCCTCCCTACGAAGCGGATCATCATCGTTTTACACCATCTTTTTACAACCCTCCGGATTATATCTGCTCCAAGAACTTCACACTTCTCGTCGTTAACAATCATAGGTGGGTAGAATTTAAGATCCGTACTAATTTCTTACCTCCCACCAACATTTTAAAATTGAACATTAACGTTTTTCTTTAAGATGCATGCATATGTAACTACATCCTTGCCCATTCCCTTCTCCATTCGAAGGAGAGGTAGAATCAAGAGCCAAACGAACACACTAAAACGAGAACGTAAGAAAAATCTAATCACCTTTCTTCAAATTCGGTAGATAGCTATCCTTGGGGGTCTGCAAAATCTTGAAGATTTTCTTGTTGCTCCAAGAATTGAAACTTAAGAAAAAAAAGTAAAATGACATTGTGGCCAAGCGTTCATAGCGACGTTGCTTTTTTATTTTTCAATGTCAGTTCTTCCTATCATTGTGAAGCAGAATTCACAAATTGTTGGATTGTCACATCCACCAATGGGAAACGTGAGCTGGATTTAGACCGTCGTGAGACAGGTTAGTTTTACCCTACTGATGATCATGATATGATACTAATTCATCTTAGTATGAGAGGAACCATTGAGTCACACAATTGGTCATCACGTTTGGTTGAAAAGTCTATGGTGTGAAGCTACCGTGTGTTGGATTATTTCTGAACGCCTCTAAGTCAGAATCCAAGCTATTAATGCGACAAAATTTCCTTTTTTTCTAGTGCCGTCCTAAAGTACGTGTGCTTTGTGCTCCGTTGGCGTCATATCAAGGGTTAAGTTATAATAGTCGATTAATTTTAATGGTATCAGAGCGTCTTTTTCTATCAGTATTATAGATTATGTGTAAAATAATAGAATAAATATGAATGGTTGCTTGAGTTCCAAGGATGCTCCCTACACGCCCAAAAGTCTCCATCTTTCACAATTTGTTGGGAACATAGACAACGTCACCCAAACTGAAAGCTTTCGAACAATCATTCATTTCAACTCAATCAACGTACTCCACGGTCGTACAAGAGCGTGCACTCCCATCATAAAATGATCACCAATCTGCATGATCTTACGAAACACTTTAGGATCTTTAATATGAAAAACAAAGACCTCGCTGCAACGACCTTTAACGTCGAAGCCTCCAACGATCTTCATTGCCTCTTGATGCATGATGCAACTTGCTATTGGTAAAACTTCCTCCCTACGAAGCGGATAACTATCATTCCACCCCATGTTTTTATAACCCTCCAGAGCATATCCTCTCCAAGAACTCCACACTTCTCGTCGTTAACAATTGTAATCGGGAAGAATTTAAGATCCGTACTAACTTCTTGCCTACTACCAACGTCTTTATTTTGAACATTAAAGTTTTTTTTTAAGATACTTGCATATGAAACCACATCCTTTCCCATTCCCTTCTCCATTCGAAGGAGAGGGAGAAGCAAGAGCCAATTGAACACACTAAAACGAGAACATGAGAAAAATATAATCACCTTTCTCCAAATTCGCTAGATTGCTATCCTTGGGATTTTTGAAAATCTTGAAGATTTTTTTGGATCTCCAAGAATTGAAATTTAGGAAAAAAAGAGAGAAATGATTTTGTGGCCAAACGTTTATAACGACGTTGCTTTTTGATCTTTTGATGTTGGATCTTCTTACCATTGTGAAGCAGAATTCACAAAGTGTTGGATTATTCACCCACTAATAGTAAACGTGATCTGGGTTTAGACCGTCGTAAGACAGGTTAGTTTTACCCTACAGATGATCATGATGCGATAGTAATTCAACCTAGTATGAGAGGAACCAATGATTCACACAATTGGTCATCACGTTTGGTTGAAAAGTCTATAGTGCGAAGCTGCCGTGTGTAGGATTATGACTGAACGCCTCTAAGTCAGAATCCAAGCTAGTAATGCAGCAAAATTTTCTTTTTTTATAGTTTCGTCTTAAAGTACGTATGCCTAAATTTGTGCTCCATTGGCGTAATGTCATGGGTTAAGTTACAATAGTCGATTAATTTTAATGGTATCAGAGCGTCCTTTTCTACCAGTATTATAGATTATGTGTAAAATAATAAAATAAATATGAATGGTTGCTAGAGTCCCAAGTAAGCTCCCGACACACCCACAAGCTAGTCTCCATCTTCCACAATTTGTTTGAGAATATAGACAACGTCACCCAAACCGAAAGATTTCGAACAACCATTCATTTCAACTCAATCATAAAATGATCACCAATCAGCATGATCCTATGAAACTCTTTAGGATCTTTAATATTGGTGAGACATGCCTGATTACGGCAGTCACTCCCAGCAACGCCTTTCAACAAGGACTAGAGTTCTGTCGCTTTACGCCGGACCCCCGGAGAGCTCCCACGGTGCGGAACAAGTTCATCGTCCAAATCACCGAGTTAATCCGTAAGTCACGATTGGACTACAAGTCGCCGACTTTAGGGACAAATCGCCGAGTTAATGCCCAGATCGGCAGTATGGTAGACTGCACATCTCGCCCCTGGAAACTCGGCGAGTTTGCCCTAAATAGGCGATTTCCATACTTGAATCGCCGACTTACGACCGTTACTCGCCGCCAACCAACGTCATAAATGTTTCCATATATGGCCATAGGCGCGATGTCCGCCTTTGATCGCGCCCTCCGAGACTCTATAAAAAGGGTCCCAAGGGGACACTCAAAGGCACAACACAAGTTCCACTCTCACCAGAGCATCCCTAAGAAACTCGCCGATTCTCACTAGAATCGCCTAGTTTCTACTTGCAGGTATTTGACGTAGAGTGCGCGTTGTGGACTCCAGAGCCTCCGGCATCACCTCACACCACCGCGATCCCTTGTAGCAGATTTAGTGCTTCATCAGCTGGCGCCGTCTGTGGGACTACCAAACCACAAGCTTGAGCTCTCCTAGAGAGTTCGCCGACTTTGTCAACTAAGTCGTCGATTTTGCTCGATAGCCGATTCTCAGCTCAGGTCCGATTTATTCTTAAATCGCTGACTTAGCCTTGAGAATCGCCCGATCCGGAATATCGTCTGCTAGCTAAGAGTGCTGTCCACGACTTTGTTCGAAAAATGCCTCAAAATCTAAAGTCGCCGATTTAGACCTCTAAATCGCCGATTTATTTTTTGATTTTCGAACAAGCTCAGTCAGGTCACCTCCCCGCTTTGGAACTTCCCCGCTTTTGTCTTTATGGCCATCATCAAAAAACAAAAGCACCCTTACGCCACAAGAAGTAAGGGTAAAATGCCAGCAATCGAGCTGGAGCAGGGCGAGCAGTCTCGACCAAAAAGACTCAGCAATGCTCAACCTGACCAAACAAACTCGGTTCCTCCACACGTCGAGGAACACATAGTGCCCAAGGGTCCTCCCACCTTGGAAGAAAGGTTGTTCATCTTTATGGACAACATAGAAAGAAGGATGACTAACCTCGAGCAAGCAAGGAGTCAAAGGACAACCATCCGTGAAAGAGAGGAGGAATCTGGGTCCATTTAATCTCCATCTGCTGAGAAAACCAAACAGAGTTAACGTCTTAAAACAAAGACGGGACCCAGTAAGAGTCGCTCCGAAAGGACTCTTACCACTCGGTTTGTGGAGGATCTTCGTCGGAAACTGGCCGACGACCCAGCTGTCGGCAATCTGCACGAGATCAAAAGTGCTCCTCTTCACGAGGACCTTTTGAGGGGATCTTTCCCACCCACCTGGCGGGTACCCAGGATTGAAGCGTATGATGGTTCAAGTGATCCACAAGATCACGTGAACCTCTACCTTAACATCCTGGAACCGCAAACCATCGACGATGGACTGCTGTGTCGGGCATTCCCCGGCACTCTCAGGGGCAGTGCTTATCGATGGTTCTCCGGTCTGCCAACTGGCTCAGTCACCAGCTTCGCAAACCTCTCGTCAAAATTCATCGCCCAACATGTGGGGATGATAAGGATTAAACACAGTGCCAACGCACTTCGACAGGATAAGCTGTCTCTTCGGGATTACACGATCAAGTTCACTACAATGATGACAGAAGTGAATGATCTAATCCCAAGTGTGGCCATAGCGGGATACATCAGAGGATTGGTCCCCTTCTCCCCTCTAGCCCAGAATTTGACTCTCCATAAAGTGGACTCTCTATCCGACCTCTTCCAACGCGTTCAATCGTAAATTGAAATAGAAGAAGAGGATGAGAACAAGCTAGCTGAACTTGGGACTCCTAGCTTCAAAGAACAAAAGTTTGAGAGGAAGGGGTATAGTGGAAACAACAATTTCCGCGGCACCTCTAACAAGTACACCGACAACAGGGCTGAAACTTCCAAAAAAGAGTGGAAGCCTAGGCACGATAACAAAGTGTACCAAACCTCAACCAGTCAATCGCCAAAGGGTGCATCTCAACTGTGGAAAAAAAACATCCCGCTTACAATCAGCAAAAGCGAGCTGTTTGAGAAGCTAAAGAACCGTGCAGATCTGCCTGCTCCTCGTTCTTTAGACACTGCAAGCAAAGATGGCCGCACACAAACTGGAAAATACTACAAATTCCACAAGGACTGCGGTCACCTGACAGACCATTGCAGGGAATTCTCGTCTTTTATCGAGCAATTGATCTAAAGGGAGAACTTGGCAACTTCGTCAAGAAATCCCGAGGACGGGACAATTGCAAATCTGACCCAAAGGGGAAGCGTCCACGCTCTCCTTCGCCGGATAGCGACAATAGCGAGGATCGCCAACGGAAGACCATCAATATGATATTTGGTGGTGGATCTGTTGGCCAGAATAGAGGATATACCCGAAAAGTGCTAATGTCACAATCAACACCTCGAGACAACGGAAAACAGGTCCGCGAGGAGAAGTCAATATACTTCCTCGAAAAGGACCTGGACGATGTCCTGCAACCTCACGAGGACCCACTCGTGATCCAAGCAGACATCGGTCCCAATTCCTGAGTCGAGAGGATGATTGTCGATAACGGCAGCTCTGCGAACATCCTTTATATGACACCTTTACCAAGATGGGCCTTAAAAGAGAGGAGCTATCTCCCTGCAAGGAAGCTATCTACGGTTTCACTAACATCGTCGCCTCAGTGGCCGGTATTATTGATTTGAATATCTCCATCGATTCCAAGCGAGGGAGGGTTAGCCGAACGTGTCATTTCATAGTGGTGGAAGTAGAATCCACTTTTCACGGCATATTCGGACGTCCCTTCATCCACGGAATCCAAGCGGTCCCGTCTTCTTATCACCAATGCATTTGATACCCAGCAAACGAGTTCATTGCAACTGTCAAAGGATCATAAAAGGATTCTAGACAGGGGTATAAGAAGACAACCCACCTAACCAGGCATTAAGGAAGGGGTTACCCTCTGACTTAAGAGCCAAGCTTGTGACTGTCTTGGAGGAGCACCAGGACAGGTTCGTTTGGGAGGGTGAGGCACCGGCACAGATTGCGTGTCAGATTGTGACGCACAAACTTAACGTGGACTCATCCATTCCAGCTCGTAGAATTATTTTATTGAATTTTCCTAGTATGTATGTTAGTCAATCGTAGAATTCTTTCTTCATATTACAACCCGCAAGGATACCCTAAAAAATCTATTGTGTCGCTTCAGCCTCAATAGAACAAGGATCATTCCGTCGCTACGGCCCCAATGATCCTATCCCATCTTGTCGCTTCGACCTTGATACGGATCAACAGGTCACTCCATCACTAGGGCAGGAGTCACACTACATCCTCAGGGTTTAAATCCAGGGTTAGTACGAACAGGTCCAATTTAGGCATACAAGCCTAGAATTGCGACCACAACCCTCATTCAAACGGGCGAATCAGGAATTAGTGGGTGTTACATCAATTCATCACTCAAACTATTTTCAACCCTAAAAGTTAATTTAGAAGTAGAAATCATTTTCGAGTTTAACTAGCAACTAAAACTACGATTCGTACGACCAAGCTTACGCCCGAAGCGGCTGAGTAGAGTTATCAGAATCTAACTTACGTCCAGAGCGGCTAAGTTACGATTTATGAATCTAGTTTCAAGCTTAGGTTACAACTTTAAAATATTTATACAAAAAATTAAGCAAAATAGTTCATTGATTGATAAAAATAGCAAAAAATCCACTACAAAATTACAAAAAATCCACTCTAAGTCTAATCTTCTTCTTTCCTCACTTCCCGAACATCGCTCTTTATCTTATCAAGAGTTTCTTTGTGCTCCAGCTACACTTCAGGATGTTCTTCTAGCCACACCATAATATCAGTCACAAAGTTGGCAGGCAAACTTGGAAACACGTAAGGACCAAAAAAGTTTAAGTCCTGGAGTTGGTCAGATTGACCGTCAACCTCAAACTCCAAATCCTTCACTTTTTCAGAAGGAGCGTCTAGATCTTCTTTCATCTTTCTCGACTCCTCCGTGGATTGGGAGAAGCGGTCATTCAGATCCTTTAGGTCAGAGGTGGACTTGGAAAGATCTACTTGAAACTTCTGAATTTGTGATTCAGAAGCCATCGCATTGCCAACCTCCGCATTCAGCTGCACTTTCAGTTCATCAATCTCTTTTAGAGCATCAGTGAGACGCGATTCAGATTCCTTCAAAGAGTCATGTTCTTGGCGAAGAGTGGAAATCTCAAGTCTATGTGCGGCACACTCTTTATTCTTCGTCATTATCGCTTTCTCATGCTCAGCAGCTTTCTCTTCCAATTTCTTGTTATTTTGGAAGACTTTTCTCATCGACCACACTTCTTTACAGACAACCTGATACTTGTCATCAAGCTTATCATATTCTTGTTGGGATCGAAGCGTGTCGTTACATGACTACATCCCAACAGCAGCATTCGATAGATACGCAGCCTACAAAAAAAACAATTATATTAGCACAAAAATACATAAATTAAATAAGATGCGAGTTTAGGTCACTTACAGCAGATAGAGCTTTAGTGAGCTCCTCTCGTATCCAATCTCCAGGCTTGGTCAATAGGATCTGGGTAGCCCTCGATCGCACCTCCGCATCCGCAAACAGGCTCGGATAGTCAAAGGTGGTTCGGAAGGGAGCAAACTCTGGTACCGACCTCGAGCACGACCCAGTTTCAAACGTGCCACGAGGACCAGATCCTTCAGTCTTCCTCATTTGAATTAATTTGGCACTACGCAACCTCACAGCCAAGTGAGGGAGCACCGCTTCACGGTAGAGATGTGTCCCTTTCTTCTTCTTAATAGGTTTGCAGAAGGGTCTTCCGACTTCAGATAATGTGTCACATCAGAAAAGGTAAAATCCTCCCATCAGCGCAACAAAAGGAGAGTATCACAAGCTCTCCCGACATTTCTGTCGCTCCGGTGGAAATTCGTCGAACTTCGAGGGGGAGTATCACAAGCTCTCCCGATATTTCTGTCGCTTCGGTGGGTAATCGTCGAATCTCGAGGGGGAGTATCACAAGCTCTCCCGACATTTCTGTCGCTTCGGCGGGAAATCGTCAAATTTCAAGGGGGGAGTATTACAAACTTTCCCGATACTTATGTCGCTCCGGCCGGAAGTCGTCAAAATAAGCACGGTAAAATCCGTCGCTTCGGCCAGATTTACCAAGGATTGGTTCGAGCAAAAGGAGAATATCACGAGAGGTAAAATCGCACGGTAAGTTCAATTGGTCAATAATAATATGCGCTTTAGACTAATCTAGTTGTTTTGCAGGATGTTTTCTTTTTTGCAGGTATTATTCTATCGCTTCGGCCATAATCAGACTCTGATAGTGAGTCAATCTATCCTGCCGCTTTTGCCTTGATAGACTAGAGATCATTTTGTCGCTTTGGCCTTAATGGTCTCAACCCGTCTTACCGCTTTAGGCCTTGAGGGGGTAACCGTCGTTGCGGACATAAAAGTCGCTCTTGATCAGGGTGGACTATAAACATTAGTTCTATCGCTTTGGCTAGAACTCGATTCTGTCGCTTCGGTCTGAATCAGGTTCTGTCGCTTCAGCCGGAATTAATCGTCTCTCCAGCCTTGATAAACACAGTGCAGTCGCTCTTGATCAGGGTTAGACTATAAACAGGTAGTTCCGTTGGCCTGGAACTCGATTTTGTCGGTTCGACCCTACAGAGTCAAATCATTCTTGTCGCTTAGGCCATAATAGATACGGAATTAGTACGTCACTGTGGGCGGAATGATTCGATCCCATCTTGTCGCTTCGGCCTTGATGTGGATCCCACACAGAACCTTGGTTGGGGGGGGGGTACTGGCGATACACGCATGTTTCTTGTGCTCTCTTCAGGGGGAAGTACTGGTGAGACATGCCTGATTACGGCAGTCAGCAACGCCTTTCAACAAGGACTAGGGTTTCGTCGCTTTACGCCGGACCGCCGGAGAGCTCCCACGGTGCGGAACAAGTTCATCGTCCAAATCACCGAGTTAATCCGTAAGTCACGATTGGACTACCAAGTCGCCGACTTTAATGACAAATCGCCGAGTTAGGGCCCAGATCGGCAGTATGGTAGACTGCACATCTCGCCCCTAGAAACTCAACGAGTTTGCCCTAAATAGGCGATTTCCATACCTAAATCGTCGACTTACGACCGTTACTCGCCGCCAACCAACGTCATAAATGTTTCCATATATGGCCATAGACGCGATGTCCGTCTTTGATCGCGCCCTTCGAGACCCTATAAAAAGGGTCCCAAGGGGACACTCAAAGGGTCCCAAGGGGACACAAACTCACCCTAGCCTCCTCTAATGTTTGATGGTTCGAATTTTGTTCATCTATTAGCACTTGATCCTCTAGCATTTGTACTTGCACTTGGTCCAGCTCATTCTTTTGGACCACTTTACTAATTCTTAATAATTCAGTTGGTCTAATCTCCTTTTGAATATCAGAATTTTTAGTCTCACATTGCACCACCTTATTAATTTCAAACAACTCCTTTGTTATATTTGCAACCTCTTTTATTCATAATAAATTCTTTACCTTTGCTCATAACCACTTCTTAGGTTTGATGATCTATAACACATACTTGGAGATCTACATTGTTTTCTTGGACTTGAGAATCTTGATGAGCAATAACCTTCCTAGCTTTTTCATTTTTCGAGCATGTTGTCCTCCAATGACCATAACATTTGCAAAAGAAACACCTAGGAGGAGGATCTACATACTTCACTTCAATTGAATATATCTCTTCGTTGTCATCATTATCCTTTACAAGAATCTTCGCCATCGATGGATAATCTACATTCACCTACATCTATACAAGTATCTTAGCATCGGCACCAACTCCCCTAGCTAGCTGGTTATGCCATTAAACCTTATTGGAGTCTCAAGAATGCTCCAAACACGTCTAAACGTCTTTATCTTCCACAATTCATTTGGGAACATAGGTAACGTCACCCAAACCGGAAGCTTTCACACCACCATCCTTTCCAACTCGGCCATCTTACTCTATGTTGGCACAAGAGAATGCACTCCCATCATAAAGTGATCACCAATCAGCATGATCCTACGAAACTCTTTAGGATCTTTAAAGTGAACAACAAAGACCTCACTGCGACGACCTTTCACCTCGAAGCCTCCAACGAACCCCATTGCTTCTTGATGCATGATGCAACTTGTTGTGGGTACAATTTCCTCCCTACGAATGGATCACCATCGTTCCACCGCATCTTTTTACAATCCTCCGGAGCATACCTTTTCCAAGAACTCCACACTTCTCGTCGTTAACAATCGTAGGCGGGAAAAATTTAAGATCCGTACTAACTTCTTGCCTCCCACCTACGTCTTTAAATTGAACATTAACGTTTTTCTTTAAGATGCATGCATATGAAACCACATCCTTGCCCATTCCCTTCTCCATTCGAAGGAGAGGGAGAAGCAAGAGCCAAACAAACACACTAAAATGAGATCGTAAGCAAAATCTAATCGCCTTTCTCCAAATTCGCTAGATTGTTATCCTTGGGGTTCTTGAAAATTTTGAAGATTTTCTTGGAGCTCCAAGAATTAAATCTTGAGAAAAAAAGAGTAAAATGACTTTATGGCCAAGCATTCATAGCGGCGTTGCTTTTTGATCCTTCGATGCCGGCTCTTCCTATCATTGTGAAGCAGAATTCACAAAGTGTTGGATTGTTCACCCACCAATAGGAAACGTGAGCTGGGTTTAGACCGTCATGAAACATGTTAGTTTTACCCTACTGATGATCATGATGCGATAGTAATTCCACCTAGTATGAGAGAAACCATTGATTCACATAATTGGCCATCACATTTGGTTAAAAATTCTATGGTGTGAAGTTACCGTGTGTTGGATTATGACTGAACGCCTCTAAGTCAGAATCCAAGCTAGTAATGCGGAAAAAATTTCTTTTTTTCTAGTGTCGTCCTAAAGTTTTTCCTATCATTGTGAAGCAGAATTCACCAAGAGTTAGATTGTTCACTCATCGATAGGAAACGTGAGCTGTGTTTAGACCGTCGTGAAACAGGTTAGTTTTACCCTACTAGTGATCGTGCTACGATAGTAATTCAACATAGTATGAGAGGAACCATTGATTCACACAATTGATCATCGCGATTGGTTGAAAAGTCAGTGACGCGAAGCTACCGTGTGTTAAATTATGACTGAATGCCTCTAAGTAAGAATCCAAGCTTGTAATGCGGCAAAATTTCCCTTTTTTCTAGTATCATCCTAAAGTTCGTGTGCTTCGTGCTCCCTTGGGTTCATGTCGTGGGGTAAGTTACAATATTTGATTAATTTTAATGGTATCAGAACGTCCTCTTCTACCAGTATTATAGATTATATGTAAAATAATATAATAAATATGAATTGTTGCTCCCAACTTGTTCTCATCTTTATCATTAAATGATGTCTATTTTAAAAATAAAATAAATGATAGAAATAATATATGAATGGTTATTATAATTGAAAAATACATTATTAATTATGTATATATTAATAAATTTACTTTATAGATTATTAATGAATAATTTTTGGTAATAATACTATATTTAATATAAGGATACTAAAGAACAGACTATTTTTGTAAAAAGATGAAGATATAAAAGAAAATTAAGTAGACATTTCTCTATATTGTATTTGATCGTGACGGCCATCTACAAAATGGATTAAACTAAATAATAATATTATTTTTCATAATAATACTATAATAAATATTATGGTTATTATTTGATGCTAATTATAATTTTTCGAAATTTAAAAGAAATGAACACATACAATATTGATGACTTAATTCTGATTGTGATTTAATTGATTTTTGGCAATTCGAAGAAGATAAATATCTCATAACTTTACTTCCCACTTCCTTCAAAGCCCACACCGAACTAGCCTTATCATATTCATTCACCATAGTTCAAATTCTGCTGATAATGTGAGAATTGGTGATTTAATCCAAAGAATTCAATGCTTTTGACCGAAAGGTCCATGTTGGGAACTCCATTGGGAGGGACTAGCTGTTTTTGTCTGGCATCTCTGGACCGAGCGAAATTGTAGATACAAGGAGGACGTGCAGTTGCCAGTGAACATCAAAACGAACCGCTTTTTGAAGGATCTTACCATTGTTTATAAAGAAAGGAGGTGGTACAAGTTGGCATTAGGAATTAAGTGTTATAGTTGTTTGCTGCGGGATTGAAAATGGTTGTAACGATTGGAGATTGCTAATAGTGTAGAGAATTGTAGTTTAACATTATTTTAAAATGAAAAGTGTTGTATATGTTCATATGGTTATGTCATGCTCTTACCATTATACCATGAATAAATTCCATGGATAAAACAAGCTCAATAAATTCCATGGAATCAGTTGTTTCTGATTCTGCTGCAGATTGTGATCATGGATCCGAACTCACATTCGAACCATCCCAGACGAGATCGAGATCAGTTTGGGAGAGAGAAAACGCGCGCGGAGAAGAAACAGATTGGGGCTTAGTTTGTTTCAATCTCAAGTGGGAAAAGGTAAAAAAAATGTCAACTAAGCAAAAATTAATTAGAAAAAAACATTTATTAATTAAAACTAAATTGTAATTTATTGTCAAATGTTTGTAATTTTTTTTTGATAAAATAACATAAGAAACAAAAAAAAATATATACAACACATTAGTAGGCTTCCTGATGTGGTCTTTAAAGAGATCATTAAAAACATCAGTCTCCCTTTTGATTCAGTGTATTACAAGAAGAGCTGTTGTCACCCTTTGAAGACATCTATGATGGAAGTATGGGAGATCAATCTCCTGAGGCAGCGTATCGAGTTATTATATAACTAGACTACATAACTAATGAAATGAGTTAATGAGCTTTTTGCTCATTTTTTTTTTACTTCTATTTTCATACTCTATTTTTTATAAACTGGACATTAGCTTTATTTTTTTTAATGAAATTTAATTGCTTTAAAAAATATACATACACTGATAATATATTACATCTGCTGGATTCAAACCCAGTTTTCCAGCCCAACACGTCAAAGCCAACAAAGTCATACAAGTGGATCGCGATCCGACAACCCCGTCGTGCCATCCCACTAAGGGGCCGAACTGAAGAGATCCGCCACACTATCTGGCTTATTACCTGCGGCCAGATGGACCCATCGCTAGTTAAACAGAGCAGTTCAACTTTAATAGTGACAATTACCAACTGGGTTAATCGAGTTGTGTAATTATTTCAGGTGAGAAATGAGCTGGGTTTGAATTTGTCTGAAAGACTTTTTCTTTTTGCTCTGTCCCGATCACATTTTCCACAGACGAGCCTCGAAGCAAGATTGCCCCCGTTCGCGTCCTGTCTCGGTTTTTCCCCAGTTATTATCAGATAAATCGTAGGGAAAATATATACAACGAGACTCAAATCCTGAACTTCAAAAATCTTTAATAGTTAATTCGTTACTGTACCCAGTTGAGCTAATTATCTACCTGTGTATTTCGTTGATTAGTCATTATAGCTGTCATTATCGCAAGATTAGATTGCTTAAATTGCAAGTTTAATATATATTCTCTAGAAATTGCAAATTAGATTGCTTAAAAAAGAACCCACATTACTAATTAATGATATAAAACAATTGGTTTAAACTTGATTAACTCGTAATTCATTCAAAAATTACGCTACACACAATTGACACAAGGGTTTATTTGTAAATAATAAATAACTAGAGGAATAATATGTAAAGATAGAAAGTTTGGTTTGAATTTTGTAAGATCTCCCCTGGTAAAAGTTTCAAAATTAAAATCCACCCCGAGCCCTCCTCCTGCACCACCCTCATATCCTCCACCTAGACCACCACCTCCTCTGGCACCACCTCCATATATCCTCCTCCTGCACCTGCACCACCTCCATATCCTCCACCTAGACCACCACCTCCTCCTACACCACCTCCATATCCTCCTCCTCCTCCTGCACCTGCACCACCTCCATATCCTCCTCCAAGACCTGAACCGCGGCCAAAGTTATCGACGTGAACCAACCGGGCCTGAGCAATGATGGCGGTGGAGGCCATGACAGTGGCAAGAAACAGAAGCATTGAAGTGTGGAAAATATGACTTCACCGGCGGTTGAAGAACGTCCAGACTTCAGGAAGAGCACGATTTGTCGCCAACGACTTCTCCAGTACAGATTTCAATACGGTGTACGTATGAGTCAGGCATGAGAGATCTTAAGATGGAAAGATGCTTATTCATCTGGCGGCGACGATTGCGTTCCACGACAATGTGCATATGTCATTCTCTGATTCTCATCTTCCTCCTTGTTCTTAGATGTCCTTGTCCTCCGAAGCCTCTTCTTTCTCTCTGAAGCTAGCGTATTCCCCAGCATGAACGAGATCTCCACCGCAAAGATCATCATCTTCGACGACGAAGTTAAATGTGGAGGGATGGAGGCAGGGGCGTAGCTAGGGGGCAAGGGAGGGCAATTGCCCCTTTAAAAGTTAAATGTAATTTTAAATTGACCTATATGTAAAGGGATTTTATATTGACCTATATGTAATTTTAAATTATATAGGAGGTTAAATGTAATTTTTACATTATATTTATATTTTTTAAGGGTTAAGTTATAAATTTTATATTATATAATAAAATATATATTTTTAAATCCCCTATATTCTAAATCCCTAAACCCCTCATTCCCCCCCCTCAATCCCTAATCCTGAAATCCCTAATCGTCTCCCCCTTTCTCTTCTCCAAATCGGTCATACTCATACTTCTCATACTTCAGGTTATTTCCCGTATAATCGTCTGTTCCGGTGTGTGACAATAATCTTGTCCATTATCGAGAATTCTGGTATTAGTGTATTTTTATTGTTAATTAAATGATTGTGTTTATTATTAATTTGAATATTAATTAATGAAAGTATTTAATATTAATTTTTATAGGTTTTTATAATCGATTTTATGAATAGGTCATACCAAAATTTTATTTTTAAAATATTACAAAAAAAAAATCACCTTCGGCCAATTTCGCCCCCTACCGGGGAATCCTGACTACGCCACTGGCTCAGAGGTAGTAGGAGTCAAGGAGTACAGTAGTTGCGACGGTGTCGTAGATTAAGAAGTTCGACATTACAAAGGACAATAGTGTTTCCAGTGTCATCTCGCTGGTAGCTAGCTCGATCTCTTAGATCTCTTGGTTGTGAGAAGTGATATAATATAAGAAAGAAACAGTACTAATGAGCACGTACAAACATAGCACAAGAAAGCTTGGTTGTCCGTGATTGCGATGGTTTCCTAAAATCGTGATAGTGGTTTGCTCTCGCCGAACATCGTACAATTGTCTTATGTCTTCCCATCGCCAAATGTTATTGGGTGTTTGTCATGACATATATAAAAGAAAAGAAATGAAATGAAAGGTATAGACAGCATGTTAGTAGGCCTCTTGAGGTAGTCTTTAAGGAGATCATTAAAGACATCAGTCTCTCCTTTGATCCGAAGTGTTACAAGAAAATTTGTTGTCACCCTTTGAAGGCATTTATGATGGAAGTATGACAGACTAACCTCCTGAGACCAGTAGTAAATGTAGGGGGCTCGGGTCTTCGAACCCGACCCACACTGAAGTTGGGTCGGGCTCATATTTGACCCGAGTGGGATCCTTGTCGGGCCTGCGTTATGAGTTGAGTTATTGTTGTTATCCTTGAGCCACAATTAGTTAACTGAGGGTATCATCAGTCCGTTTAGATTGCTTATCCTCCACAATTAGTTAACCTTTAGAAATTAACTCTACGATAACAGTCTTTAGCACCGTGTCCTTTAAACAAATCTGACATGGAGCTTTTCATTGAATCTTGATGAGCATATATATATAGTTCTTTCCTCTAGTTTCTATGCTCGACTCAATCTTTGACGGAGTAAGTGCGAACTGTAGCTCCTGATCCATTGGCAACAAACTCTTTAATTGAATAAGGGTCTTGGCGTGATCAAATATATCTAGTAGTAATCGTGGAGAAAAATGGTTGATAATCGATTCCCAGACCACCCTGCAAGGTAATTAGAACAATCTGTGAATCTTTAATTTTATCTCCAGCAGCAGCAAGTTTGTCCCTAGCAATTGTAATTTTCTTCAAATAATCTACCATCGATCGACATTTGATCTTTCTTGATATTTTGTAATTGGAATCACAGATGCAATAGCCTTGCTGTTTCTCTATTCGATGAGAACATCTCGTTCAAACATTTCTACACTTGTTTTCATTTCTTTTTTTCTTTCTTCTTGATTACTTCTTTTTTTTCTTCCTTCTTGATTACATCTTTTTTCAGATCTGTTTAGATCGATCCTTAGTTTCTCAAATCTTGTGTCGACTGACGTCGATTCTTGTGTTGATAACCTCTTTGATTATTATTATTTCAGGTTTAGGTTTCGTCTATTTTCGATGTGATGGAATTGTCTACGTCTCTTTTGATATCTTTATGTTCGATTGGTGTGGTGTGGTCCACGACTTAGATCAAACAGATGTCGTCTTTGGATTTGGATCATTTTCTTGTAAATGCAAGCTGAAAGGGCTGCTGGTTAATTTTAGAGGATTTAGTCTGACGGATGAAAGCTGATAGGATCGTTTCTTAATTTCATGCTGTATTTTCGATCAATATGTACGTATTTTCATGTATGCACTGATTGGCATATGTTTTTGGTAACATTGAACTCGACCTTTGCCATGTTGGGTGCGCTCGCATGCATGGCAGGTCACTCTAAATCCTAATAAAAAAAAAGTTTTTTTGGTTTGGTTTGGAGAAGTTTTTTTTATATCCATGGTCGATCTTGGTGTTTCTTCATTTTGTTATTTATTTGTATTGCGTTCACATCATTGGATCGTCTTTCATTGGTTATATGAGTTACGTCGTTCGTTCAAATTGTCTTGAGGTGCCCATTAATTTATCGGTCACAAAAATTCGTATATATATATGTTTCATTTCTGATATTAACTTAAATCATTAGTGTTATCAAGTTATCCATTTTTATGTTTTATTTATTTATAATTTACTCTTCAAATCTTCTAATATTGTTACTTATGAATAGTAAGATGAAAAATATTGTTCTTAGTTATGAATTGGCACATTTAATTTGAAGAGAAGAAAATGCAGAATACTATGAATGAAGAACAGGAGATTATTGGAAGATGAAGAGAAAAGAAGAAATAAGTTCAGAGATGCAGAAGAAAGAAAAAGAATTGATTATTAGGAAAAGCATCAAAGGCTTGGTTTGTAGAAGAAGAGCATCCAAGAAGAAGAAGAAAAATGAATTTAAAGATGAGTACTTAGAAGATTATGCTTCTGTAGATTTTGGATCATCAACAAAACGTCGAAGAGCTCCCCGGAGATTTTGGATCATCAACCTAGTATTAATTTCTCTTCCTAAAACTTGTGGTAGAAGATAATATATATTACTAAATTCATCTTATTAGAGAACTGAAATTCTTCCCTGGTGGTAACTGGGGGCGGGGTAGATATTCTGCCCCGTTTTTATTTTTTGTCTCGTTGTCCTGGTCATATTTCGGGACGGGTCTCGGGGCAAGGCGAAACCTGGGCGGGTCGGCTTGGTTTTAAAAATATTAATTTTTTAATAAATTATAATATTATATATAGGATTATTAAGAATTTAAGATTAAAAATTTATTACATTTTTAAACTTAAACCTTAACCCTTAAACCTTGTGTTCATTTTAGATTTGGGTGGAATCGATGATTGTTGAGAGAAATCACTAAGTTTCGTGGACTCTAACGACCTTCTCCCAGAATCGGCGATTTGCCTGATCCAGTCTACGATTTGAGAGGTTGACTTGAGTCTTGATGAAGACCTTTGATTCCGCGGAAGCCTTTGGTTCCGCGAACAGAAATCTAGTTACTTGTGATGACAAAAATAAAAATTGATACTTTCCCCTGATGGTCGGATGTTTGGAGAATACGACTCAATGGGATGTAGACTTGCCCTAGAGCCATAAACATTACAACCATGGTGTTGAGATTCTCGAATCCAATTAAAGATCCTCCTCATGATGATAGTTATTTAGAAGTATCAATTTGCAACCCAACAAAAATCCTTCTACTCACTAACTCACCTCCGGTTCTGTCAAGAACAAAAATCTCCTCTACAACCTAGCTCCGACCCTCTTTTAGGATATTCTATCTCCATCGAATACAGTTCGGCTCCGGCTACTTCTGGAATCTTCCTCTTACAATGGTGCTTTCATCCACGCGAACTCGATTGTCGATAACGGAACGGGATATCAGTCGGGAACGACTTAATCAACGAAAAGTTGAATAAATTATGGAAAACCGCTCATAACTCTTTGGTTGCGAAATATGATAATAGAAAATTATCAATCGAAAATGTTATGAAAACTTTACCCGATTACGTTATCAAAGACCAATTTCTAAACAAGTTAGACGAAAGAATATCAAAGAAGGAGAATGGTACGTATTAAATATTAATTATTTAATGTAATAAAATTATAAAATTTTCAATTAACCTTATAATATCTCTTTCATGATTGCAAGAAATTTTTAAAATTAACAAAAATAATCGGGCGAAACAAATTCCACCAAGTTTAGGTTCAAAAAGCCTTTTGAAAAAAAATAAGAAACTGTAAGTAAAATTATTTAATTTAATATATTCTTTCAATTTATTTTATAATTATTTTTATTCTTTTAATATTGCAGAAACAAAATGAAAAAATTGAAGATCAAATTTGGAAAGAAAATGTCTTGGCAGCTTATCCAAACGACAAACGAGTGGTACGCGATCTTTTTAATTAATTAGCGTTAATTACTATTTTTTTAACTACTTTGATTTGTTTTTTTAGAATAAAACGCTTAAATGGATGGAAACTGAAGAAGCAAGAAGAATGGCTGAACAAGAAAATATGCCGGACATGTATTTTCTATTTTTTTCAATATAATTAATTAAATAACTTTTAATTATTTTAAATAATCGTTTATTTTTTTTAATTAACTCTGATCGAGTTTGCTATAGCCGAACATATCGGTAGAAGCTCAAAGAAAACTCGACTATTAGGAACAACTGATTCCTCATTAAGCAAGAAGACATCACATCGTATGAATGTGAGCACTACTTCGTACAAATAGAGGAAAAACACCTATGACCGGAAATGACGTAAGTATTTAATCTACAATTTTTATTTCTTTCAATTTATTAATTTAAGTTCGGGTTGATTTACAGGTTGATAAGGTTAACGATGCAATCAAGAAGGTGATGGTTCGTCAAATGACGTTATTTCAACAATACAACAACGCACTTCTTGCACAGAATCCTAACTTACGCTTACCGGAATTTCCATCATTTTTCAACGACACTACGGCGCAACCGGATCAAATAGCGGTTGGGTTCAACATTCATTCTTCTAGAGCTCCGATTTCAAAAGCACTGCCAGTACTGTATCAGACTCCGCCTACTACTCAACAAACGATACCAGCAAAGGAGCTGACTCCACAAGGTCGCGCAGCGGCGAATCTAGGATTTTTTTCTCCGGTGGGCTATTCGATCCAATTGTTCTCGACGATGGGTGATATTTTGGTACCTTTACATAATATCATCATTATTAACATTAGAAAATAAATCTTTTTCAACATATGTTACTAAAATATCATTCAACAAGCATCATCCATACAATTGCGACAATTTGATTTCACAAGATTTATTGCTGAAAAATATCTTTCCATTGAAGCAGTCATAACTGGTAATGTGAGTGTTAATTTTAACAAACGAAACACCAAAGGAAATACGATATCTTTTCTCTTCTAAATTGATTTTTAATCCTCTTCGATGGAAATTCATGTTGGTGTGGTTGACAATGTTTCTTTTGCAAATAATATCTTTTTATTTGATGTCGGTCATTTAGATGATAATCATTTTTCTTCTTTCGCAATCCCGGATCGGATGGTAATTTACTTACATCGAGTGGCTTTTTAGATGGTTGTGGATTGGATGATGGAGTTGAAATTGGTCGATTTATTCTAAGTTTTTTACCACAAATTTATCTATTGATTATCTATGTAAAAAAAAGAATTTAAATTAATAACAAATTTAACAATAAGAAATGTGGATAAAAAATTATTTTATTCTTTTTCTTTGTATGGAGCTATGGTCACGAACTCACGTAAAGTGGAGAAAAAGAATTCAAAAATTAAATGAATGGTGTGGAGATGGAGGAAGAGGAAAAAACGAATTTTTTAAATCTCTATATATAAGCAGTTATACAAAAATTAAGGTAAATATAATAATAAATAAATTATTAATATATAGAATAATGATTTATAGTAATATTTTAAAATATTTTATATGATTTATATATTATTAATTTAGGGTTAGGGTTTAGGGTTTAGGGTTTAGGGTTTAGGGTTTAGGGTTTAGGGTTAGGGATAGGGATAGGGAGACCGCGGAGGAAGACCGATTATTTTTTCAACATCGCAGTTAAGAAAGACGCTCGCGTCTAAAAAGAAGAACAACGATGACGATCGACAAAGAAGAAATTAGAATAGTTAGTGACTTTTCATAAAAACTATGTATTTCATTTTGTCGTACTTTAATTATCGAATATTTTATTTTAATTTCAATTTCATTTCATACACAATTTCTATAAAAAAATTTAATTCATAAAAATTAATTATTTAAATAAATAAAAACAGATTATTTTTTTAAAAAAATTCTTAGAGGCTAGGCCGCCAGCAATCTTTTCGTGGGGTAATTTTTTCCTGTCGCGATATTCGTACCAGCGACTTGGCCGTCAGGATTTTTTCTGCAAATAAATAATACCGACGGCCAGGCCGTCAGCAAATAATACCAACGGCTTGGCCGCCAGCATTTGCCGTCATACCTACTCAATTCAACCCCAAGGTATTATACACTTTCCTATTGGGGTGGGTCTGGTCTAATGGGACAGAGGTATCATCACTTGTTCTCCCAAATTATACACTTCATAATTATTCTATTGATATGGAAGATCTTTTCACCCAAGTGGATCTCCTTAATTAGTTCATCATTGATCAGTGCCTCAATAAGAAGATCTACTTACTAAAAATATCTAAGTTTTCATAAGGAATTTACAAAATAAATATATATACGGTAATTTTCAGGTGCGCCAAAATATGTCGTTTGCATCCTGTCCATTAATTTTTAATCCAATAGCTAAAATAATGTACTGTACAAAACACTAACACATGTGCAACGAAAAAAAATGTACAACGACGGAATGTCGATCTAATGATAAGGATTTTTTGACGTATTTTGACACATTTAATTTCAGCACACAGAAAGTTTACCCTGTATATATAATATTTATACAATAACTCAATTCCCTTATTTCAATACCAAATTATTTAGATATGACAATAAAATTTATTTAATTATAGCTTATCATTTTATTGAGATAAATGAGATAAATGCTGCTAGATCATTTTATTGAGATATATAGACCAGTTTTCCTTCACATGTACATCTACTTTGTGAATTCCATGACATAGAAACCACCAAGACTGCTTGCAATTCTAAAAGAGGTAAATCCTGCTTTCTTTCCAAGGAGGTAGAACTCCTCTTCTGTCCTCTCCTTACCTCCTTGGTTTAGTAGAAACATCATCATATCTGAAGAAAACATAAGCTTGCATTCATTGTTCTGTTGTTGTTCAGTTTGGATTATGAATTCGGCGACAATAACCTTTCCTTTTACAGAAAGTTGTTTCCAGCAATTCTTTAATATAGTCACACAATGATCATCACTCCAATCATGCAAAACAGACTGTGAAGAAAACAAAGATATGATCGAATTAGAATAGGTTAAACAGAAAACTATATACAAGATCTTGCCTCCGTGGCTAAAAAACAGTAGCCACCGACGGACCTATACCCATGGCACTTTCCGTGGCTAGCTAATTTAATTCCCTTATCAAAGGGCCAATGGATTTGGCCGTGGGCAAAAGTCTGTTTTCTTGTAGCATGTATATGTACCTTCATGAAAATCGCATCTCCACTTGGAACATTCTGAAGCATATCTCCTCCAACATGTTTCACTCCTGTGAAACAAAAAACCTAATAATTAACTAACACAATACAATGGATATTTTTAACAATTTTTTACCGCCAATAATATTTAATCAATGGAGCCAATAAAAAAGTAGTGCAGAGTTTCGATGAATTTCCATGTTTTAAGAGTGCTTGATTAATGTTGTATATGGTTGGTACCTTTAATCAATGGCGCATTGGCAATGACATAAGGAAGGTCGAAATTGATACCATTGATGGTTGGATGCTTGGAGACTATAAGGTTTAGACTGGCCCCAGAACCACCACCAACATCAACCAATGTATTTATATCCTCAAATCCATTGTACAAATTAAGCATCCTCCCCATAATAATAGTTGTCTGGTTGAATGCAAAATCATTGAACATTTTATTGAACCTCATATCCTTTCCCATATAATTGAATGATGACATCCCGTAGGCCAAGTTGAACGGAATACCTCCATTCATAAGTATATCTTTGATGTAGTACCTGAAACGTCACTTGTTTTAGCTAAGAATGCGTGATAGTAAAATACCTAAATAAGGATATATATAACTCACCAAGTTTTCATGATAACTTCATCTTGGACAAAGCAAAGTAAAGGGCGTAAAGAAACCCCATCCTCATTCTTGGTGAAATACCTAGATACAGAAGAAGCACCATATAATCTACTAGTATCTATGTTGATTTCATCGGTCCCACCATTTGATTTTAATTTGCAGTTTAAAATATTGTGGCTGGAAAGGCATCTAAGAATGCGATCGAGCATGATTGGTGCAGAAGGATTCTCTATGGATAACTTATCTGCAATCTCTTTGGTCGAAAGAAATTTTTTAGAATCAACATTAGCAAGGATATCAAACACACCAAGTTCAGTGGCAACTTTCAAGCTCATGGGGAGAACAGAACCAATAGCTAATTGCATCGCGTAGACATATGCTTCGGTTTCTTCCTTCTCTTTAGAACCTCCTCCAATGAATTTTCCGCCAAGTGTTCCAGATAACAACTTGATTGACTCAGGTATTAAACCCTTGGTGGCACCATGATTTTGGAATCGCTTGGACCAACCCATCAACATAGGTGTTTTCTCAAAATCAATTAACTTGAGATTCCTTGATTTCTCAATAGCATTCACCCAACCCAGCATCGAACCCAAAGATATGTCTATGTAACTGATGTTTTCCTTACCAAAGAATTTCTTACCATCTCTTCCAACATCGTTGTTCTTCAATCCACTCTCTAAAATCAGAATGGCCGAATGGAATACTTCTTCAACACCCTCTGTCATTCCATTTGACATAGATTCCAGGGTCGATGCAATCTACAAGTATGTATTTGCAAAAGAAAGAAAATTAAGTAAGAATCAATGTGCGATTTTTTAATCATGATCAATCTTGTCACTACAAAAAATAAGGCATTGTATGTCACTACAAAAAAAAGGATTTCTGACATCAATAATTCAGTTCTTCTAATGACGGATATCTGTCATCAATTGTTTTAATCCGCCGAGGAAAGGCACGGGATCGACGGCGATTTCAATTAATTTTTGCTGACGGTGTTTAGATGACGAAAATCCGTCATCTTAAGACTGTCATACAATGTTTTATTTTTTGTAGTGTGTGTACCTTTTCGTCGATATGTGTTTCCCAGAACTTTTCAATAGCACGGTTGTAAGGATCCTCCGACAAGATGGGAGGGAAATCAACGGAATTCCATATTGCATCAAGGTACTCAACTATGTTGAATGGCTCGCATATGGCACGACCAGCATGGAGAAGCTTCGGAATTTTGAATGTTTCATCCTTGTCGATAAACTCGTAGGGAACACCTTTGACGCCCAAGGCTATTCTCCCTCTTAATACATGTGGACTCGCCCAAAATCCTATTAGCTTCACATCTTCTATTCCTTTTGCCATTGATCAATATTTTCTGAATTCTTTCGTGGAAGAGATTGATACATTACTACCCAATGAAGAACAATTCAATTTAATATGACATCTATTTCTTACCACACATGTCTATTTGACCAACAACCTGTCTATTTCTTACCAAACATCCTATTCATTTGAAATGTACACACTTCTTATCACAACCAATAGTATTAATACAGCCAGTGGCGTATCCAGGGGCCGGGGCAAGGGAGGGCAATTGCCCCCTATAAAAGTTGGAAAAAAATCGAGGACCTATATGTAATAAATTTTTTATAAGGGGTTAAGTGTAATTTTCACAATATATTAATATTTTTTAAGGGTTAATATATAAATTTTACAATATATTAATCTCTCTAGTCTCTCCCTCTTCTCCCCCACTGCCCCACTTCACAAATCTTCAAACCCCCTTCTCCCCCGTTTTTCCACAAATCCATCTTCTCCAGGCCTTCGAGAAAAACAAGTTGATAGTATTGCAAAAACATTGGATATGGAAGAGTTAAATATTGGACAAGAAAAAAAATCAAGAAACAACTATAGACAACGAAGTTATTTTTAAAATATTTAATGATGCGTGTCATCGTCGTAGGACATTGAAGTAGTGTAAAATGTATTTGAAATTTTTATTGTTAATTAAATGAATGTATTTATTTTTAATTTGAATATTAATTAATGTATTGAATATTAATTATGGAATGAATGTATTGATTTTTTATAGGTTTTTATAACCAATTATATGAATAGATCATGCCAAAATTTGTATAGGTTTTTTAATTAGTACAAAAAAATTTTTCGCCTTTGGCGAATCTTGCCCCCTGTCGGGGAATCGTGAATACGCCACTGAATACAGCCACCCCTCTTTTTCTATTCAAAACAATTAAACACATTTCCAAATTTGAACAAAAAAACACAATGTATAAGTGTTGTTAAATTTCCAAATATATAACATTATATATTCAACGTAAGGATATATGATATTATAACGTGAGTTAAGACATCCGGTCAATGGCGAAGCTTTGAAACATGTAGTAGATCAAGTCGATTTTTCATCGCGGAAGTTCCGAATTTCGATTGAGATTATCAACTGATGGATTCTATCCTTTTGGAAATTCAAGTACGTCTTATTTTCATGCTGGCCAATGATTGTGACTCTACAAAACTTTTCACAATGATGATGATATTATACCTGCGTTTATGTTCTTGACATTATTGATTACTGATTCAAAAAGTCCAAATCTGGACCCGACATGTTCTTTTTTGCAAATTTATAAAAAAATATTAAACTCGACGGCCAAATTGGGTTTGGTTCTATATTTTTTAATATTCTCGGATTTTGACCTAATCCCAACCTGATTTTAAAATTCTAGTTAAATCAAGACAAACCCTCCCATATATGTTCATTCCTATCTTTCAATAGTATTATTAGAGCTGCCGCCCATTTTTTTCTTCCATTCAAGCCGTATTTTTAGAAGAAAAATAAAATAATATCGAAAAATGTATTATCATCATCATCATCAAAGACTACTGGGACCGAGACCCAGTCAACCTTGACAACCTCCGTAAGGTGAGCCGAAACCCAGTCAACAACCAACCGTATCGGTAAGGAATAAGACTTGAAAGAAAATCAGGCCAAAGAGAGCTATGTCGTCGTCCTTCTTGCGATTAAGTACGTAAATGACAAAAAATTTAGTAAATCGAAAGACAAAAATTCAGTAAATCGCAGATAACAAAAGAAGAATCGCAAATTGCAAAAGAAAGAGAGAAAGAAAATCGTAAATCGTTGTATTATATAATCGCAAACCAGATTCACAGTCGCCAAGAACAATCGACGGAAATTCCAGTTGCAAACAAGAACCGATCGCAAATCGCAACGCCAAGACGAGATGCCCAAATCGCGACAATGAAGAAAATCCAAACCACAAAGTCGCCGAAATCGGAAAAGAATGGATTAAGGAAACACACTGTCAGATCGATCGTGGAAGCACACTGCCGATCACTGGGTGGTCAAGAAGAAGAGCCAAGAAAACAAAATCGGTTGTCAAAATAAAAACAAATTAAATTACGTTTTTACCCAACTGATACCATCTTAGAAATTGTTGGTGCCGAGCAGGCCCGTCGAGCGGACCTCGGGCCGAACAGACCATGGGTCCGCCGTCTGGGCCAAAGAAGGCCCATGGGCGAATTTTATAAATGTCTCCCGTGTTCTAACAAGGGAAGGGGTTGGAAAATAGAGAGAATATACTATCTTGTGAGAGAGAGGGTTGTGTGTGTGAGCAACCGATTTGTAAGCCCACACACCATCAGAAACTAATCACACTTCATTAACTATAACGCGATCTCCACCCCAAGTCCACGACCAAAGAATCACCAGATGAATCGCCGGTCGGAGAGGGATTTGGGGAAGAAATCAAAACAAAAAACGAACGATTTAAAAAAGTATTAACTTTGATTGATTTAAAATGTAAAATTATACAAAGTATTTATATTGTTCGAACTATTATTTATTACATCCAGAAATATCTATTAATACAACTAAGTCCTCCAAAGCTTTAGTTGTATTTTTAATTTTCTTCCTGGGCCTGGACGATTGATCCATTAATCATTAACCTGTTATACAAGTCCATTAATCCATAATCAACATAATAGATTATATTATCAGTTTACTTAATAAACTGTTAAAATTTAAAACAGTACTTAGTAGTACTTAATTATATCTAATATTAACAACCAATTTTACTAATGAAATCATTAAACTTCAATCTAAGAAAATACTAATTGTTTAACCACACTACTAACTACAGTTAACAATTATGATTACAATGATTTATTAAACTCTCACACAAACTACATCCTCCATGCTGGATGATGTACTACAAATGTCTGACAAATCTTACTTACTGCTAATAATATGGTGGATGCTCCATCAAACACTTAAATCATATGAACACCCTAATTTGCTAAATTTATTCAGTTACAAGTATTTTTTTACACCCAATACAGGATTCCTACAGAACAGTTTATATGGAATGATGTATTGTGAAGTTATAACTTTAACTGTAATGTCAAAATTGATGAATGTTTTAACAGAAATGTTGAAAATCATTTCAGAAATTTTAACAAAACCCAACAATCTTCCTACATTCCACTATAAGTTGGAACAAAGATTGAAGAATTTGAGCATACAGCAAGAAAAAATTGACGATTGTCCCAATCATTGCATTTTGTAGTACAAAGAGAATCTGAATTTAACTCAATGTCAACTATGTAATCATCTGAGATCAAACCAAAAACTTCGAAAAATCGGCATATTGCTCACAAACAGTTGCATTACTTTCCATTAATACCACACTTGAAACGCATGTATACTTGTTCTTCGATTTCCAAATATATAACATTATATATTCAATGTAAGGATATATGATATTATAACGTGAGTTAAGACATCCGGTCAATGGTGAAGCTTGGAAACATGTAGTAGATCGAGTCTATCTCAATTTTTCATTGCGGAAGTTCCGAATTTCGATTGAGATTATCAACTGATGGATTCTATCCTTTTGGAAATTCAAGTACGTCTTATTTTCATGCTGGCCAATGATTGTGACTCTACAAAACTTTTCACAATGATGATGATATTATACCTGCGTTTATGTTCTTGACGTTATTGATTCCTGGACCAAAAAGTCCAAATCATAAATTCGATGTTTACAAGAAACCTTTAATAAATGAATTAAAATTATTATGAAATGATGAAATTCAAACTTTCGATTTTCATCGCAAATAATTTTTTTTTATTGAGGGCAATCTTATCGGATTTTCCCGCATAGCTCTCATGGAAAATTAGCTTGTCTATATTGTGTGAATTCAATTCGCGTATTTTATCCGATAAATTATAAAAAGTGTTGTTTCTTTGATTGTTATTGTCATTTTCTGCTAATTAACCATCAATTTCGTCGACAAAAGTTGCAATTCAATGGAAGATTTGAAAAAGAAGTCGGTATTGAACGATTGACCGGATATGAATTGGAACATGGTGGTACATAACTGTATACTTGTACTTTCCATCAATAGAAACTAGGGTTCTATTCGATTTATGTTGAACCCCCGGAAGGCTCCCATGGAAGCGGAATCCAAGGTCTACGTCGAGATCCAAGTCAACCTCTCAAATCGCCGATTGGGTTAGGTAAATCGCCGGTTTTGAGAGAAGGTCGCTGGAGTCCTGGAAACTTGGTGATTTCTCCCTCAACTCACTTATTCGACCCTAAATCCTCGATTTTAGGGCATTACTTGTGTCCAACCGGGCGTTATAATGGCCTAGGCACGATCTCCGCCGCAGATGTCGCCTCTTGAGGCCATATAAAAGGGGACCCCCAAAGCACATCTAAGGCATCAGTTCCACCCATTCCATAGTGACATTTACGAAACGATTGCCTATTTGACTCCTAAATCGTCGATTCTCCACTGAATACTTGACGTAGAGCGGATTTTGTGGATTCCAGCGCCTCTGGCATGAGAAGACAACCGCTCGCACCACCAAGTCCTGAAGGGATATTTTGGACGTCATTAGCTGACGTTGTCTACCGCCATAGGCCTCTGACCGCGAAGCTCTGTCAAAAATACCATAGTCAAATCGGCGATCTTGCTTGATTTTTTGAGACTTCGTCAAGTCACTTGTGGGACTTTAGTCGACTAATCCAAATCACCGATTTCAATCTGACGACCAACGACCCATCACTCCAGATGGATTCATGATCCATCGTTAAGATTGAATTCGTTCGTAGGTGATTCGCAATAAAAGTACCCCTCGGGATGGGGATTTTTTCTATTTTCCCCTCCTAGATACGATCTCGTGTTTTTGAGACCCCATATCACTCGAAAAAAGAGTTGTCCAAGAGTACCAAGAAGCAGCAATTCCAAACAGTGTCAGGAATCCTTCCAGGGATAGGTCTAAATAGACATCCCAAAAATCACTCTTGACGACACGATTTTCTACAAAAAAAAATCCATATTATTTTGCTAATCTCAAAATTTGGGAAATAAGAGTACTCTTCAAGTGGGTTGCAAAAGTGCAAAAAAATTATATACTATATTTTTTTCTTTCTATTTTGTAAAACCCAGGGGGCAATCAATCACCCACCCATCACTTCCGATATTTCAGAAAAACTTCCATTCACTACTATTGGTCGCTTCGGCTAGATAAAACATCAATCGGTTTGGCTGGATTCGCACAACTCTAGTACTCCTTCACATACCATGACACCTAACTCTCCTCCACCCGATGATATACTATAACAATATCTTACAGAGATGCAATCTTCACTCGAGAGGATGGCCAAGGAGCTAAGGGAGTTGAGGAATAAAAAGGGAAAGAATCCTGCAAACACAGAACACTCCAAGTCAGTTTGACTCACATTACTCTCCTATGAGAGACGATTTCAGGAGAACACGGAGACACAAAAGTATCTCAGTTCTCATCACAAATCCATGACACATCATTCAGATGTACCTTCCAGTTTTAGGACTCGTGCAGATTACGATATGCCACTCTCATAAAAAGGATAACCAAGGAAGTGCTTCGTAAACTCGCAGACGAGCACGTTCTAGGTAGTAAAGAGGAATTCCTCTGGGCAAAGAGGGTACCATTCCATAAGAACCTCTTGAATAAACCCTTTCCTCGCAATTGGTGGCCCCCCAAAATCAATTTTTATGATGGCACGACAGATCCGTAGAATCATGTCATCCTCTATCTGAATATTTTGGAGTCGCAAACCATAGATAATGGATTACTATATTGGGCATTCCTAGGCATGCTCAAGGGTAATTCCTATCATTGGTTTTCTAACCTACGAGCTAGTTCGATCACCAAATTCACCGACCTATCTTTGAGGTTCATAACCCAACACGTGGGTATGATTCGCATTAAATATAGCGCTAACACACTATTGGCTCTAAAGCGGGAAAATAACTCTCTACATGACTACACCATTAGATTCACTTCTATAATGACAGAGGTGAGTGATTTGATCCCCAGTAGGCAATCGTTACTAGCTTAGAGCCTTAAGGTTCATAAGGTCAGAACCTTCACTCAACTCTTCAAGAGGACCCCACTCTTCATGGATATAGAGGAGGAGGACAATGACAAACTGAACAAACTTGAGCCGCCCAGCCAGAAGAAACCTCACTATGATGAAGAAGAGAATATGTACATCGAGTCCTATATATGAAGATCCAAGTTGCCGCTCGGAAACCTCGACCAGTCTTCCTCAATACACAGAGGAATCTACAGATAACCACAATGCCCACTAAATCCCTAGTTCACACTCTCAATCAGATACATCAGTCACACGCAATGAGAAACTATTGCATGTTCAGGGGGGATAAGGTTAGCCAATGGAAACCATATGGGCTATCCATGGGCAAAAACACTCATCAATGGAAACCATACATCAAAGGTACCAAAGTAACACATCCATTCTTTTGTTTATCGCTCATATCATATTCTCGAACATGTAATTGTGATTTATATATCACATCAAATATTAATATTCTAAATATCCATTACATCTCTAATCTTTCCAAAGATTCAATCACAGGGGTACTATGGGGGTGTAAGCCACACCATATTTAGAATAATCATTCTAAGTTTTGACAACCCTATCACTATTATAGTTAAGCACGTCACTACTCAACCTAAGGGTTCAAGTACTAAAATATTACTCACCAACGATTTATATCACACAACTCTTAGGTTATTTCGCATAGTTGTGGCTTCGAGTACATAGTTTTTCATGCCTTCATCCTTAGGGAGACACTTTCTTAAACTTTCAATAACCCATCACTTAGGATGGTGGAAAAATCCATCGCTATGGATCATATCCGTCTGTTAGGCCGGATCAAACAGCCATCGTTTCGGTTGAATCATATCACATCTGGCTCTTAGGGCGCCAGATCAAACAGTCATCGCTTCGCCTATATGATATCCATCTCTTAGGCCAGATCAAACAATCATCGCTTCAGTTGTATTGAATCCTTCTCTTAGTTTGGATCAAGCATCCATCACTTTTGCTGGATCGCATCCGTCGCTTAGTTCAGATCAATCATCCATCGCTTTGGTTGGATCAACCATTTTAGCATAGCACATACATCTTTTAAGAGCATTCAAGTGAGGTATAAAATCATGATCATATCTTGTACTTGTGTACTAATCCCATCGCTAGTCAAGCTTGGAGGTCAATTTCTCAGGTTATGACCACCACTATCATTAGTTTCATCTACTTAAACTTTGACAATATATCATCTACTTAAGTCTTCACTTCTCAATAATACGTATCAAAAAGGTAACTTTACTGGTCTAGTTGTCAACCTCTCACCAAACTTCACAAGTCTGGGCATGAAATGCGAGAAGGATTTGAGGGTGTGCAACATGACCTAATTCTCATCCACGAGTTCCACAATGAAAGGACTTTATAGGTCACCGTTTCAAAAACTCAAATGATCCATCGCTATGACTGGATCAGGTACTCCATCATTCGTTTAACTCAGGGGAAGTATCACAAATATTATATCCCTACCTTACGAGAAAATTTGGCAATTTTTGCACCAAATCACTTATTCTAGGAGAAGTATCACCAAATCACCTATTCCATTTGGCGATTTTTGCAGACAACTAAAATTTTCCCACCGCTTTGGCTGGGAAATAAATCACAAAAAACATTCAATCGCTTCGGCTGAAAATTCAAAAAATCCGTTGCTTCGGCCGAAAAAATATCATGAAAAAACTATTTGTCGTTTCGGTCAGAAAAATATCACGAAAAAACTATCCTTCGCTTCAGCCGGAAATATATTGAAAATATTCAGTTGCTATGGCAAGAAATTAATCCATCGCTATGGATCTAAAAACATTCGGTCGCTACAATCAGAAATCGATCAATCGCTACGTCCGGATTATTATTGAGCAAAAGGAGGGAGTATCACGAAAGATAACGTTCAATCCTATGGCTAAAAATAATCCGTCGCTTCGGCGGATAATTATTGAGCAAAAGGAAAGAATAGCACGAAAGCTGGATCGTATGATAAAAAATTTCTATATATGTTTTGTAGGTATCGTTCTATCGCTATGACTAGAACGAATCCGTCTCTACGGATATCAGTTTTTCCCTTGTTTTGCAGCTATCGTTCTATCGCTATGCCTAAAACAAATCCGTCACTACAGATCTATATAAAAAATTCTCTGTGCTGCGGTCAGAAATCAATCCATCGTTATGGATCATCCGTCGTTGCGGATCAAATAAATTTTTTTTTCGCTACGGTCAGAAATTAATTTATCGTTATGGATCATCTGTCGTTGCGGATCAAAAAATAATTTTGTCACTACAGACAAAAACGAATCCATCGCTATAGATCATCTGTCGTTGCGGATCTAAATATAAAATTTTGTCGCTATGGTCAGAAATAAATCCATCGCTGTGGATCATATGTCGCTATGAATCTCAATAATATTTTATCGCTACTGGAAGCAATCATCCGTCATTGGCGATCAAAATACAATATTCTATCGCTACGAACCATAAATCAATCTATCGTTATGGATCATTCGTCGTTGCGGATCAAAATACAATATTCTATCTCGCTACGCCAGAAATTAATCAATCGCTATCGATCATCCGTCGTTGCGGATCGAAATACAATATTTTGTCACTACGACAAGAAATCTATCCATCGTTATGTATCACTGTCGTTGCGGATCTAAACAATTTCTCTTTGCAGATAACATGCCCTATTCAAAGGGGATAGTGGCGGTACACACCCTATCACAGACGCTTATTTCGAAGGGAATACTGGTGATACAAGATTGTACACATGTGCTTTCAATCAACAAGAATTAGGGTTTTGTTAGCTTTATGTCGGACCTTCGAAAGGTTCCCACGGAAGCGGAACCAGTGGTCTGCGTCGAGACCCAAGTCAACCTCCTAAATCGTCGATTAGGTCAGATAAATCGCTGATTTCTCCCTCAACTCGACGATTCCAGCTTAAATCCCTAATTTTGGGGCGTTACTTGCGTCCAACCTGGTGTCTTAATGGCCCAGACGCGATCTCCTCTGTAGATGTCACTCCCAGAGGCCCTATAAAAGGGGACTCATGGAGCACATCTAAGGATTCAGTTCTACACTGTCCAGAGCGACATTTACAGAGCAATCATCGTTTCTCCACTAAAGACTTGCACGTAAATTAAGAGTCGTTTGTGGATTCCAGAGTCATCCGGAACGAGAAAACGACCGTTCGCACCACCGCGAGTGCTAGTGGGATATTTCGGTTCTCATTATGTATATTTATATCAATGGATTGGGAAAAGGGCGAGTCGTTGTATTAATGGAATTTTATGAGTCAAATTCAATGTGTGAAAACATTTGAGTGTGTATGTGAATGTTATTAACATATGGAAAAATCAACTGGTCACAATAACTATTAAAATGTCTGAGGTTCAGAGTTCGATCTTTCTATATACGTACATTTTCAATACGATTTACCTGATGATATATATAACTCTGATATATCATCTAAAGGTAGACATATTTACATCTTGTAAAGAAGTACCTTTTGTTATAAAAAAATGTTATCTAAATATTCACCTTTTCATATGAAGAAAAACTTTTGGGTGGTTTTTTAATATGAGAAAAAAAGGTCAAAACAAAAATAATAATAAAAACAAAAATAATAAAGAAAAAATAGAACAATTTTCAAGTGAACCTTTCTTAGGTAAGTCCAAAAACGTTTATGAAATTCTGACCGTCCATCCATTTCATCTATTTTTTTCCCCTCCATCTTACACTAATCTTAAGGTGTATTATTTTTTTTTAAATGTGAGGTCGAGATTTCATAGGTATTTTTGGACTCATTGGAGATGGGTTTCCATGAAATTTCTTTAGAAAAAATAATATAAAGTTAGGAAAAAAGTTTTGTAAATATTCGATGCAAAATATATATGGTAGAAACAGTAAAAAAATTATAATTTTATGAATGAGTGTATTATTTGCTAAGGGAACCATGTTTTGAGTGATTTGGATCTTATATATCTAGAATTTGAGTTCCTGTACCAAATGTCTGCAATTTGCTCCTCCTAGGGGTTTTGTGAAGCAATCCCATATATTATCTGTACTAGAAATATGGCGGAGCAATAAATCTTCCGCTAAAACCTTGTCTCTTACCGTCTTACGGTGTCTAGGTCCATCTCAAAGTATTTTGTAGTATGGTGTGAGATCGGATTTCTCGCGATAGCCTCAGCTACGATGCTATCGGTGTAAAGGACAGGTGCCGATGAGAATCTTTTTTGGTATGCCCATCTTTCATGGAGTAACATTGTAATCCAAGTTATCTCGCATGTAGTATTTGCTAGAGGAGCTCTATACTCTGCCTCAGCCGATGATCTTGATATTATGTGTTTTTTTTTTCCAAGATACCATAGAGTTACCCAAAAAAATGGCGAATCCAGATGTGGAACATCTGGTGGAAGGGCAACTTGTCCAGTCTGAATCGGAAAAGGAGGACATCGGTTCAAACTTTTCCAGGAAAGTGTGACCCAGAGTCAGATGAGCTCTTTAGATATTAAAAGACTTTCTGCTTCCATGTGTTAGCTTAAGTAGCTAACAACAAAGGATATATCTGGCCTGATTCCATGTGTCCTTCAGGTTTGTCTCAACTTTTCATAGATTATATCAAAGGAAAAGAGAAACCCTCAATCAACATGTCTAGAACCAGACAGTTTCAGGCTAAGATAAAAAATCAAATATTTACAACCAGTATAAGAATCTGTCAAAAATATTGTATGTTTTTTGAGGAATTTTATGTCAATGTTTTCGACCTGTGATCTAATTATGCTTTTAAAGATATCAATCTTTATGTTCTTTTAAGAAATATTCAAGTAAGTTCAGTATTCTTTTGCTCTTGCTTATAGAAAATATAACACCTTGACTCTTTTTAAAGAGAGATTGAAGGTGAATTATGTGAAGAATTGAATTTACAAAGTTTTTGTGTGTAATTCAGTAGAAACTATGAATGATTGAGAGATGGAATGGATTGTATGAGTTCAGTTTATTTTTCTGTAATTAAACTAAATCTTTACAAACCACAAAGCTAATATATATAAACATGAATCAAAGTGACCACCAATTCAGTAATCTGAATTTTATTACTGAATTTACCAGATTGAATTTTACACAAAAGAATCTAATAGCTGAGTGATTAGTTTAGTATCACTGTCTCAATCGAATTTGACAAACAAAAGAAATTTAACAAGAAACAGATCAAGAAATTAGAAAATTGAAATTGGACAATTGAATTTGACTTCAAATAGCAAAATTAATATACCTGAGAAAGATAAAATTAATATACTCCAAAATTAATAAATCTTCGACCGGAATAATATACCTGAGAAAGATGAAACGAAAATACGAAGATTACCAAAAAAAAAAGACAACTAGAAGATCAGAGAAAGAAAAAACTCACAAATGGAATTAATTCCAGTGACTTCCCCAACTGCTTTTAATCTCTGATCACAATCCAATAGTATGTTCATTAAGATCTACATCTACAATCTCCTTCTTATCTCTTACCTTTTTCTTTAAATTTGGAGCTTTTTTCCTTCTCCTTCTCCTTTTCTTTCTTAACTCTTACCTTTTCCTTTGAATTTAGAGCTGCTTTTTCCCCAATTCTATTTCTATCAACATAAACATCTGCATCATTAATATTTGAATAAGAATTTGCATTTGGAGACTCCATTAAACCTTGATTGTTGCTCGTCGTCAAGGAACTAGAACCCAGGTTGGCTTCTTCCTACATAAATGAATTAATTACATCAAATTAATATAATCTGAAAATTAGCAGTGGATGAAATAGATAATACAATGTGGAAAATATATAGAGAAAAAAAGAGGGGTTTAACAAAAAAAATAATTACCTTCCTGTAAAACTTTAAATACGATTTGAAGGGTTTAACATAATCCTCAAAACCTAATGAATCGATTGACGACAACACATCTTCTCCGGTAATTACCCTTCTCCTTTCCGTCTTGCATTTAAGGCTTGCACTATTTAATTTATATATATATATATTTAACATTGGCAAATGAAAATGAAGAAGAAGAAAATAGAAAAAAAAATTTAAGCACATATCCATACTCGCTGATGATGAAGAAGATGAAATCAGAAACACATTCCTGAACAAAATCTTTGAAGTTATTAGAAATCATCACAGTATCAGGAATAGCTCTTCTCATGATTCTGGTAATGTTTGCGATGGGAAGGTATCCATCTTGTGGTTTTTCTCCTCTTCTGCAATTTTCTGTTGTATCATCATCATCATTATCATCATCGTCAATATTCAAATTCTCGCCATCTTCATCGTTAGTTAGTGATGTTGCTTCCTCAATACAAGTATATCCCGGGCTATTCTTGGCCATGGTAATGAAGATAAGTAGGCCGGTTGCGATAAAGTATATCATGTTACAATGGTGATGTATGATTTGATCAAACCTCGATTGCTTTTTTATATAAACGAAGAAAATATATGGTATAACTTGTATTTTCCAGGTATATTTCGTTATAACCTAAGATTTCCGAAGGACTTCATCGGAAGCGCAAGTCGATGGTCGCCAGAGACGTCGGAGATGCTGCCTTGAAGTTCTGGAATTCCCAATCAGTTTTTGATGAGAGTGAAGAATGAGAGAGTGAAATTGAAAATCATTCAATATGTTAATTTAAGAGTTAAAGAGTTTATTTATACAAAATCTTCATTAACAAAGAACAAACTCTATAACTAATCTAGAACTAACAAACTAACTAATTTACAATTTGGGCTTGGCCTGTTGCTAGTTGGCCCATCTCTCAATTACTTGTTTTACTGAAACTATTGCACTTTGATACCTGGATTCATAAAAGTCTAAAAATAAAACATTTATTATGTTTAAGTCCTTTTTAGACTTTTAGAGTAATTCCCCAGATATATTTGTGAATTATCTCAAAAATATATTTTGTTTTGGTTATGTTTTTTGTATATTTTATCTTAGCTTGTTTATCACATTCTAAAAAAGAGAGAGATTTTATTTTTAAAATTTATGAATTTATTATTCGAATTTTTATTTGGAAATTTTTTATTTAAATTGGCATTATTTGAAATTTTATTTTGATTTTTATCTTTGAAAACCTCATTATTTGAAGATTTATTATTGTTTTCACAAACAAACAAATTTATTATTGGAAACAAATGTACAATTATTTTATTTTTAAAGCATTTACTAAATTCACTACAAGTCTACAAGTATTTATAAAGATTTGTAGTCTCATATGCCAAGTCTTGAAAATCACAACATGTTTTGCATATATTTGTGATGTTGTTGGATTCAGAAAGTATAGACCATGTTGGCATTCACCCAAACCAATCACATTTCCTGAAATATAAAATCATTTTTGCCAAAAAAAAATTTTTTTTATAATGGTACTTTTTATATTAAAAGACATTACAGAGTGTTATATATAAAATAACTTTAAAATTACCTTGCCAATCCTAAATCTAACTTTGCCCTGATTGCACGGAGCCATCATGAATGATTATGATGAAAGCATTCCAAGATTGGTACGTATGCGTTAATTTCTTCACTTGTCCTGTGTGATTTTTTGAACCAGTCATTTTTGAATCTCAACTCAGTCATGTTTGTGATTTGTTTAAATCCTTCATTTCTATTAATATCAAAAATGACGGATTTTAGAAGAAAAATATAGGGGAAATTCTCCCATTTCCTTTTTTATTTATTCAGAGTACAAAATGTAATTTTTTCAAAATGGCGAAATTTAAAAATTACGAAATTTTATTGTTAACAATGATGGAAAATCCGTCATTTTATTTTTAAAAAATAATGACGGAATTTAAAACAAAAATAACGAGTTAGAAATCGACGGGCCGAAAATGAAGCAAAATCCGTCATTAGCCCTAACAATGACGGAGTTTCCTCCATTTTTACTCAAAAAAAACTGTCATTTGATTGGCCCTATCATTTGCATTTTCATTTGATTTCTTGGCTCTATCTTTCTTCTCTTTATTACTGTATTTGGTTTTCTTTGCTGGAAAACCAATGAAAACACTCTTTTAAATGACCAAACGCATCTAAATCTATAATCTTCTTCCAGCCCTTTCCATCGCTTTGTATTTACACTCTTTCTCCTTCCCCTTCAATTCTCTTTTCTCTTTGAATTGTAATATTTTTTACCAATTATATTTGTATCTACATACTCATATGCTTTCATTAAATTCAGTTTCTTTCCTCATCGTTGTTAAAAATAGGAGTGGCAATAATAGACACGATTCGTAAAAAAATACGATACGATACGATTTTAACACGATACGAACACGACACGTTCATAATAGTGTCGGGTTAGTGTCGAAAGTTTTAACACGATTAATAATAATGTCGGTTTAGTGTTTGTCTTTAAAAACACGACACGACATGATTATACGAAACGTAAATTAACACACATCATGACACGATTATATGACACGATAACAAAAAAATATAATATTATATTATTAATTAACTATATTTATCTTTTATGTAATAGGGGTAAAATAATATTTTTATGTTAAACCCCTTAAGTTTTATATAAAATATTGTAACCATAAAATAATAAGGGTAAAATAATAACTATATATGTTTGCATATTCTGACTTATGTTGAAAGACTTATTGAAACTGTTATAGCAACTAGAGGCAATGTGGCATCTCTTCTCACAGATTTGACATATCATATAAGAGTAGGGAGTCACCTTTGAGAGCTGTTTTGGCAAGCTAAAATTTTGATTTTTATTATTATTAGCATATGAGTTTTGATTCGAATTATACCTCTGTCAGTTGGTATAATTTACTGAGAATGAGTTCTTCACAGAAGGTGCAATATTCGATACTAGTCTTATCTCATGATTGAGAAGAATGTCTTGTATGTCATCTATAGAAAATACTTCATTGCTTGGTCTTGTGGTAATTGCGGTTACCAAAGGATCATAATCAGATCCAAGTCCACCAAGAACAAACAGTGCTAGATCCTTGTCAGAAACCTTATCACCAGCAAGGGCTAAAGCATTCGCAATATCTATCATATGGGTAATATATAATCTTTCATAGATTTGTTGTCTTTCTTTGTTTTCTGCAAATTCAGACGCAATTGGAATGTTCTAACTTGTGAATTCGATACAAATATCTTGGCTAATATGTCCCAAATTTGTTTGGCATAAGTGCACGCACATACTTTGGGAAGAACCTCTTCAGTTATTGCAGTCATTAGCCATCGATCCCATGAGCAAATTGTCTTGCTCTTCACACTATGCATATGTTAAACCTTGCAGATTCTTTGGTAGAACCCCTTCAGCATTTGGCATAGCATATGAAAAGACTATGGATCCATACACAAATTATCCTAAGATTTTGCTTTTAAAATCCTAAAAATTTGGGGCCTCCAAATATTGTAGTTTGTTTTTGTTAATTTCATGGTTATAACAGTGAAAATCGTGACAGTTTTCCATTAAATCAGTAGATGCCATGAAAATCGATAGAAAATAACAAATCAAACCAGAGAACAATAGATTGACAATGAAGCTGATCGTGCAGCAGATCCAGCGATGAAAACCAGAAAATCGACGTCGCAACAGAATCCTAAAAATTTGAATCAGCAGAAACGGAACTCGGAATCGCGTCGAGAGAAGGCACCAGCAGAATTGCATCCAGAGAAAACAAATCGTGGAGGCACCACCAGTAGCAGAATCGATTTGCGATTTAATCGCAAGATGAGTTGGCAGAAAACGAAGTGAAATCGGTAACGTCAAGAAAAAATGAAATTGGTTTGCGATTTTGATTTGGCAGGAAAGAAAGAATAAAATAAGTTGGGATTTGGGGAAAAGAAAAATAGTAATAAATAGGAGAAAGAAAAGGAAAAAAAAATCAAATCTTGGTGACGACGCTCTTCCGTTGCATCCAAAGAAGATCGTACTTTTTCCAAAATTGAACCTGTACGTGTGTTCGACGTGGCTCTAATACCATGACAGATTATCAAAAACTAATGTAATCTTTCATTCAGTAAACTCTAGTTAAAAAACAATTATACAAACTTAACCTATTTATATATTCATTCTATCTTAACCAACATACTAGTTTGGTTAATTTTACAATACATCCCTATAATGACGTATAATTACTTATATGTATTATTTATCTAATAATAACAACTATATAATAGAGATAAAATAATAAATTATACACATAGATAATTATTAATAAAATAATAGTGTCATGTTACACGAATTTCATGTCGTTTCAGTCGCGGTCGTGTCGTGTATTCGTGTCAATTTTTTTTTAAACGGATCGTGTTCGTGTCAATGAAAAAATTAGTCATGTCAATCGTGTTCGTGTCGTATCGTATTACACAAATTGTCAGACCTAGTTAAAAATGGATCTTCTTCATTATTATTCATATTTAAATTTCCAGTTCCATAAGAATTTGCATATGCAGACGTCATTACAACTTGATTGTCGTTGTTCGTCGTCAAGGAAGTAGAAGCACTACTAGAACCCATGGCTTCCATCTACATGAATGAATTACCTCAATTATATATAAACTAGCTAGGATTAAGGTTAGAGATTTAATAGAGAAATAAATTAAAAACGGCATGCAGATTAACGAAAAATTAATTACCTTCCTGTAAGACTCTAAATATGACTTGAGGGATTTAACATAATCCTCAAACCCTAATGATTCCATTGACGATAACACATCATCTCCGGTAATTGTCCTTCTCCCCTCCGTCTTGCATTTAAAGCTTGCCCTACTTAATTATAATCAGCATTAGGTAATTAGAATGAAGAAAAAGAAAATAAATGTACACACATATACCTACTCGCTGGTGATGAAGGAGATGAACTCAGAAACACATTCCTGAACAAAATCTTTGGAGTTTTTAGAAATCTTCACATTACCAGGAACAGCTTTTCTCATGATTCTGGAAATGTTTGCAATGGGAAGGTATCCATCTTGTGCTCTTTCTCCTTTTTCGTCTTCCCTTATCGGAAGGAGAATTTCCGACTTCCCAGTCATTTGCTCACCAGTTTGCGACATCCCAGACTCCCAGTTGCTCATCAAAAGAATAATTAAGCCGCCGGGTTTTTAATCTTTTATAAGTAATTCTTTGATCGAATGCTGATTTTAATGATTTGATCTACACCATTTACCTTTATTAAGATACCATATGATCGTATTTACTATTATTTTTTTTATTCTCTCTTTTCAACCCTAGATATTAGATTATTTAGATGTCTTTTTTTTTCAATTTAACATCAAAATTATTCATTTTCAAAATGATATCTGATATGTCTTTTTTTAGGGTTAGGGTTATTTCTTCTTTTATTAAGAACAATAAGAATTCATTTAAGAATATAATAAATTCACTCATTTTTTCTCAAAATAAAAATTCTTTCATTCTCCGAATTTTAAAAATTATAACGGTATTCGATATGTATACAATTTTGAAGATAATTTGATTTCCAACAACTTTATCGTTAAAACTTTTTTCCAAATTCAATGTTTATCATTTTTTTTTTAAACTTCTCCATGATCAAAAGAGGTTTAATCTCATGGCTTGGATGGTGTGATCTTAACTTGTTGACACGTTACACACCCGGCGACGAAGTCTTTAATGAACCTTATCATTCCTTCCCAAAAGAACTGCCGTCAGACCCGGTGCAAGGTTTTATAATAACCAGCATGGCCACCCACTTTGGATCGGTGAAATTCCTGCAAAATTAAATCCCGCATAGCAGACTTTGGTCCAATGCAGTACCAATGGCGGCACGTACATCAGAAACCCCTCCCAAATCGAGTAGCCTTCTGGCGCAACATGTTTTAACACTAATGCATGCATAATAATCAACCATTCATCAGACCCGTTCTCTTCCCGAAGTTGGTTGAGCCAGTCCGGCATTGGTTGACACAGTATGGACATCAAGTGTTCAGTTGGAACTTCCTCTTCCTCCTCCGCTGGTCGGCGAGATAAGGTATCAGCGGCGAGGTTCTCCGGGCCCTTCTTGTACACAATCGTATATGAATATCCAAGTAGTTTGCACAAGAAATATTGTTGTTCTTGAGTCTGGATTACTTGGTTTAGTAGATTCTTCAAGCTATGATGGTCCGTGCGTATAGTGAAGGTACTACCCAACAAATAGTGTCGCCACTTCCGTACCGAATCCGTGATTTCCCAAAGATCCTTGGCGTAAGTCGATGCCTCCTGTCGGAGAAGGGATAATTTATGGCTGTAAAATGCGACCGGGTGTTCCAACTGCAATAAAATAGCTCCGATTCCAATGTCACAAGCGTCGGTCTCTACTGTGAAGGGTAGGCTGAAATCTGGATATACCAAGACCGGAGCTGAAACTAAAATTTGCTTCAAGGCAATGAATGCTTGAGTTGCTTCGTCGTTCCAATTGAACTGGTTTTTACGTAACAAATTGGTAATGGGGGCGGCGACTTATGCATATTGTCAGATGAAACGACGGTAATACCCGATGAGTCCGAGGAAAAGCTTGCACCTATCGAACAGATTTCGGAATTGGCCATGACTCTACCGCTGCCACTTTCGCCGGATCCGGTCGCACTCCTTACGTAGTTATAATATGTCCCAAATATCCTAGTTCCGATACTCCAAATGAACATTTGCTCCGCCGAATAAAGAATGAGCGGGATGCTAATCGTTCGAACACGGTCTGTAAGTGTGTAGCATGTTCTTCCACCGACGTGCTATTGATAAGTATGTCACCGAAAAACACCACCACGAATTTTCTCAGAAACTCGGCTAGCAATTGGTTCATCGTTAGTAAGGCCGAACGATATCACGGAGAATTCGTAATGCCCGTGATGTGTTCGGAAAGCCATTTTGTGAATGTCTTCCTCCACAATACGAATCTGGTGGTAACCAGCACGTAGGTCCAACTTGGAAAAAATTTGAGCGCCATGCAATTCATCGACGAGTTCATCTATGATAGGGATGGGAAACCGGTCCCAGACGGTGATTGCATTAAGTGTACGGTAGTCGACGCAGAATATCCACGTCCCATCTTTCTTTCTTACCAATAGAACTGGTGACGAGAATGGGCTAGTACTTGGACGAATCAGTCATTGTTGCAACATCACGGCGGTTAATCGTTCAATCTCGTTTTTTTGGAAATGTGAATAACGGTACGGATTTACGTTGATGGGTTGGGCTCCCAGAAGCAACTCGATGTGATGATCGAAAGCTCGGTTCGGTGGAAGTTGCTTTGGCTCATCGAATATAGATGGAAACTGAGAGTCGATCTCCGGTCGGATTTCGAATGGTAGCGGCGGCGGGTCGCATGGCAAGTAACAAAAATAGGCCACTTCCTTGTTTGCCATCATCCTTCGTAATCCTCCTTTAGAGATTGCCGAATCCACCAAGTGTAGAATTCCTTGGAATTTTACAGCTGAGCCTTGATCTTCAAATTGAATTGTTAGTTGCTTGTAGTCCGTCATGACCGGACCCAATGTTTCTAACCATTGCACATCGAGAACTACGATGGCGCCTTCCATAGTAAGTATGTACAAATCTTGTACGATCACCGTTTCCTGAATTTTCAACGAGACCCGCGGACACACTTCACAACATGTCAAATAGTCGCCGCTTCCTATAAAGACCCGAAACTCCGGCAAGGTTTGGACAGCTATACCCAACTTGTATGCGACCGACCGTTGGATGAAATTGTGGGTGCTCCCACTGTCTACTAAAACGGATAGTTGTTGGCCCTCGATTACTCCCGCTAGTCACATTGTTCTTGGATTAAATGATCCCGACAAGGCGTGAAGACTAATTTCCATATCGCCTTCGTGCCCGTCCGGTTCTTCACTGCTTGGATCTACCATCTCCATTAAACAATCCTTGTCCGCGCCTAATAGAAATAGTTTAATTTCACTAACATTTGTGTCCCGGCACATATTGATCTTCGCAGTTGAAACAAAGCCCTTTCGCCGATCGTTCCCTCCTTTGTTCCACGGTAAGAGTCCGTCATATAATAGGGACCGCCGACGTGTTTACCGGAGGTGTTTTCAGCAATGGTTCAGTTTTACTTCCCGCTACGTATTCTCCTCCTTTAAAACCTTTGTCTCCCTTCCGAGCTTCAAGAATTTTTACTTTGGATAACGTTCGCCTTAGCGTCGTCGGTCGTGGGATCAGTATTTGATCCTGAATTTCCGACTTAAGTCTGGCGATAAAAAAGCTAATCAAGGCGTCCTTTGTCTGGTCTTGGACTTCATTCATCAATCATTCGAACTGGGCCATATAAGCTGCGATGGTAGTACTTTGTTGCAACCGAGTCAACTGTCCCAACTTATCTTCATACGCCGAATCCCCGAACCTTTCCAACATATCTTCAGTGAACTTCTCCCAAGTTTTCAGTAAATTATTGCTTCGAAGTCCCCGTACCCACCCGAGGGCATCCTTAGTCATATAAAAACTGATAATCTGCAGTTTAGCATCATCCGCTATGCCGTGATACGCGAAATATTCTCCATCCTGATATAACCATCCTTTCGGGTCCTCGCCGGAGAATCTGGGAAGGTCCAGCTTGAGTGGCCGAGTTCCCCTTGCTGCACTGTCTCCTGGCCTGTTGTTGCCACCTTCTCCCGTTTGCAATTTTTTCACCAAATTCTTTAGCTCAAACACCTCATCGTGCAGGCTAGCAATAACCATGTCTTGACGCCGATTTTTCTCCATCAGACGAGTGTTCTGTTCATTCACTACGATGGCCAATGACCCCTGTATTTCGTCGAGCGAATCCACTGTAGTCATGATCAGTAATTAAAATTACAATTTAATAAATGAGCAAGATAGAGGGTAGAACGTCCCTACTAAAGATCCAATTGAGGCTTGGGACACGCCCGGAAGAATTTGAGCAATGTTTAGAGTCATTTCTGACTAAGATCTTACTCTGCTCGACGGAGTCCAAGATGAAAACACCACTGTAAAAGTAGCCTCCGTGGAAAACGTCGGAGGCGATGTCGCTGCTAGCTGATTTCCGAAGATGGGACCAGAGGAGAGCATTTTTGGGGAAGAAATCTCTACGAGGGAGCCGGAGGAGTTGAGATAAATTGTTGGCTAATTTGATGAGCACTCTACTGTGCCTTCATCCTCTTTTATAATTGAAATTCCCAACAGAAAACAAACCAAACAACCCACTAAATAATCCATTACATCTGACATTATTTATTAGCTGTAAATGAAATCTGTCGTTCGAGTGGAACGACGGACGTGGGGAAGACGTCCCGAGGCGGGTCCGTCCGCTGGGTTCTCCCTACTGGCTTTAGTGCTGGTCACGTCTGCATCCTCCCTGCGCAGCAGCTTCGACTTCGCCGTCCATCAAAATGGCGTGCGCCAGGTCGGACTTCAGTTGAGCGGTGTCTGCCACGACGTCAATGGGGATTGTTACATACAACTTTGAAAGCACTAATGAAACAGTCGGCGTAGCCTGTTTCTATAAGATTATTATGCTGAAATCCAGGGTTAAAGCAATAATTTACAATAAACATGAGCTAAGGACCTAATTGAAATAAACACAACCCAAAGGGCGTGTTAAAACAGAATAAACTGTTAGTAATTAACTAACAAGGTCTAATTCATAAATATTTCAGTAAAACGTTATTAAGACCCAAGCGTAATAGAAATAAATAAAAGGTTGTTACGAAACCAGTTAAAGAGATTCATGAAAGGACTGGGTTATAAATATCCAAGTATTTTTCATTAGTTAAATACATAAGGATACTTGGTTAAATAACCCAAAATAAAACCGAGGTAAATGAAGGACCTGGTTGTCATTCATGAATAACTTATGTATTCTTGCAGAAATGTCGGAACTGAATTAACAGCCACAGACTGAACTCATGGAAGGCCACAACGTGAAGTCCAGCCCACAAGTGAAGTTTAGTATTAGATTTAGTTAAATGTTAATTAGCTAGTGAGAGATTAGTTAGTTAAACATTCACTAATATTTAAATGTATAAATACAACTCGATAAACACTTGATTAATGACTTCTAATACAAAGTTAATCACCATTAGTGATTAACAAAAGTTTACTCTCTCTCTCTCTCTCTTTTCTTAGTGATCGTTTTATTAGTTGGGCGCCCCTTTTCTCCTAGGCGGAAAACCCTAATTCCCATATGGCGACGCCCAACCATTTCTTCCACCCAATGCTCAGGGATACATCGGTATTATCACCGCCGACGTTGGGCCAGCAGGAAATTAACATGGTATCTGCCAACAACCGTTCTGGCGCTCCTCCGGTCATCGAACCGGCCACTTCCGCGAAAAGCAATCCTGTTGTGCAGCCACCGATAGCAACTCCAGTCGCGTCTCATGGATCTTCTTCTGGGTCGGCAGCAAAGTCTCGGCCAAACAATCATCAGGAAGGTTTGTACCAAGGTTCTTTTTTTTAAAAGCAAAAATCGGAAAGGTACATCTCTCCCCTTCAAGATCCAGAATCTCCATTTTTTTTAACCTCCGGTGATCACCCGGGGGCAGTATTAGTCCCTGATAGACTAGTTGGTGAATCCAACTATATAACTTGGTCCAATGGGATGAAAGTCACATTGGTTTCAAGAAAAAATGATGCTTTTATTACTGGCCAGATTAAAATGCCCACTGATTTTACTAGTAGGGAATACAACATTTGGAAGATAGTTAATGGGTTAGTTCTTGCATGGTTATTAAATTCAGTATCTCCCCAAATACAATCAACCATCATGTATGCCAATGATGCACATCAAGTATGGGTAGACCTAGAGAATAGATACAAACAAGGGAATGCCTCCAAAATTAATCAAATCAAATATGAACTATGCTGTCTACGACAAGGACAATTGCCTGCATCTGAATTTTATGACAAATTCAGATCCATTTGAGATCAATTAGTACAAGTTGATGAGATTAAAGAAAAAATTTGTATACTATGCAAGAAACTTTACCAAGAAAAAGAAGAAAATGATATGATTCATCAGTTCTTGTTAGGACCAAATAGGAATTTTTCAATCTTAGAACTCAAATTCTTTCATTAGAAAAATTGTCAAATATGAATAAGGTTCTAGGTTGGTCATTCAAGAGGAAAAGCAGAGATGCAAATTCAGAGAACATCCTAGTGAAAAAAATACTGAATCTGCCTTCTATGTAAAAGATAAAAATCCAGTAGAAGGAACCAAGGAAATGTACTCTAAAAATGGAAAGAAACTGGATACTAGGTTGTACTGTGATAACTGTAAGTATTACGGCCATACAAGGGGAAAATGTTATCATTAAGTAGGCAAACCAGGAAAAGAAAAATTACAAAAAAAAATCCAAGCAAAGAAAAACCAGGGCAGCACTACCACTGTTTCAGAATTTGCAAATCTAACAACTTCTTCAAGTAATCAACAACTAGTGCTAACTCAAGAGGAAATCCAACTATTCAAGGAACTCATTTCTTCAATAAAATCAAATACTGGTAATAAATTTTCTTTTTCTTTCAATACAAATAATTATATTGATAAATGGATTGTAGATACAGGAGCATCACAACATATGACAAGTAATCTACACTTATTCACCAACCCATTGATCAAAGAATATAACCACTTTGTAACTATACCTAGTGGTAAAATATTAATGGTTCAAGGAATGGGTTGCATAAAAATATCTGAAAATTTGATATTAAAAAATGTTGAGTTTAAAGTTAACCTAATAGCTATAAGCAAGTTAACTCTAGACAATGACATTAAAGTAATATTTAATGATCATTGTTTTCTGATCGGGGTGAAACCCGACCAGTACTCCAAGACGCGCAAGCAAGCAACAAGCGAGGAACTCCGCAGGAAACCGGACCGGGACTCAAGTGCGCAGAGCTCTGCTTCGCTAGGAATTCTTCTACTCCAAATGACTTGCCTTTAATGAGTGGGGGGTGCCCTCTATTTATAGGGGTTCTTATGGGGGTAATCTGGTCATTTGGGCAGTAACCGCCTAACTGGCTAACTGATCAGATTGGGTCCCGAGATCGACTTTCCAGAGATCGACTTTTTGGGGATCGACTTTCCTGGTGATCGACTTTATTCAGAAGTCGATCCCAGGGAAGTCGATCCTCAGGAAAGTCGATCTTCCTAGGATTCGACTTGGGACCTCCCCAACCCTAGAATAGGTACCTTAACTCATCTTAGGCTATCCGGACTTCTAGTTGCTGGTAGGTTGTGACCGGGTTCGGGATACTGTATCACCAGTACTCCCCCCTCCTCTGCGTATTAGATACTTTGGGATACATCTTTTAGTACTATGGTATGTGTGTTAGACCTTGTACTATCAGTATTCCCCCCTCTTTGCGTACTGGGGTGTGGGTTTTTGGTGATGTCCCAGGATGCGAGATCCTCTCTCACCAGTTCTTCCTCCCCCTTCTACGCCTGCGAGGTTGTATCTATGCTTCCACGGAGGTTGTCACGCTCCTTTGCTAACTATTGTTCGGTTTGTCCTAGCCGAAGCATACTCCTTGCGCACCTGCCTAGCCCGATTTCCGTGCGGAACCCTGCTTGCCCACCTTGACGCCTTGCCTGAGCTATCTCCGAGCAATGTTCGAGTCCCCTTCCCTGTGACTGGGTTTGAGAGTTGTCTCTTCTACCTATTTTTTATAAGTGAAGTTCTCTCTTTTGAGGTCTCTTGCCTCCCTCAATCTGCTGTTTCTGCGGTTGAGGTTGAGTGTGCTTCCTCATCTACCTATGTTCTTCCATAGGTGAGGTTTATTTTTGTATACTTGTCCCCTCCTTTTGCTTGCTGCTTCTGCGGCTTATGTTGAGCGTGATCCCTCATCTACCTACGTTCATCCGTAGGTGAGGATTATTTTTTGAATACTTGCCCCCTCCTTTTGCTCGCCTTTCTGCGACTGAGGTTGAGCGTGATCCCTCGTCTACCTACGTTTATCCGTAGGTGAGGATTATATTTGAGTTCATCCCTCGTCTAACCTACGTTCTTCCGTAGGTGAGGTTCACTCTTGAGTACGTCCCTCGTCTAACCTACGTTCTTCCGTAGGTGAGGTTCACTCTTGAACACTTACCCCTCTATCTACGTTTTTTGTAGAAAGGGCGTGTGTTTAGCCGATGTGTCCCCCGTCTACCTACGTTCTTCCGTAGGTGAGGTTCACTTTTTGAGTTCATCCCTCGTCTAACCTACGTTCTTCCGTAGGTGAGGTTCACTCTTGAGTACGTCCCTCGTCTAACCTACGTTCTTCCGTAGGTGAGGTTCACTCTTTTCCTTGGATAGGATACGCATCCTGACTTTGTTACCATTAAGACTTTCTCTGCCCACGTTCTTCCGTAGGTAGAATTAATTTGGCGTCCTACTTTGTTACTGCGTCCAGTAATTGTAGGAGTTCAAATATCTTAGCATGGCTCAGTTCATTTTGCTGCCATATCGCCGCCCGAGTTGTTTTTTCTGTGTGGATTTCCACGATTCCTCAGGAGCATTTCGTGTTACACCCTCCTGCCTTGGTGTGCTTCCGCCACTTTAACTTGTCAGGATTCTTTTTTCTAACCCCTCCTGTGTGGGAAGAAAAAGTTGATTCCCTTCTTGAATTTGATCAACTTTTGCACAAATGTCAATCCTCTTGTTGAATCTGATCGACTTTTATAAAAATGTCGATCTCAGTGGTGCCCATCGACTTTTGCCAAAAAGTCGATTCCCTGGGTCCTTGTATTGCTTCCTTTGTGAAAAAGTCGACTCCTGACAGTTTGGCCCAAAAGTCGAGTCCTTGTGTGGAAAAGTCGGTTTTACCCTTTTTTGTCCTTTTGCGCGGTCCTTGGGTCTATAAATAGAGCCCTTAGGTCCTCCTTCTCCTTCATCCATGTCTCTTCTTGTGAGTCTCTTTGCTGATTTTATTCAGGGAGAGATTGAGGAGATGGATCGAATTCTGAGTATTTTGGATCCTCGGTCGTCGGCCTTGGATCTTCTTTCTCTGCGCCAAATTATTGTTGAGCGGCAGAGTGTTGCTGTTGCTGCTAGGGAATCAATCTTTGAAGAATGGTCTGGTGGCGATCTTCCGCCTGCCTCTTCTTCTGCTGTTCCTCCTCGTGGTCGACGTCGAAGGCGTCCCTGCCACGGTGTTTCCCCGTTGGATCAGGTTCCTCGCCGTTTGCGTCGCCGTATCAATTTTAATTAGGAATCTGTAACATTTTTTATTCATCATTTTCTGTAATTTTGAATAAAGATACTTTACCTTTTACTTGACTTACACCTTTACTCTAAAGTATGTCGGTGTAGTTCTAGATGATTGACTTTTTTTAGAATTTTGATTTCATTAAGTCGATGCTTTCTTCTGGTCAGTACCATCCTTTTCTGAAGATGTCGAAATTTATACATAAAGTCGATCTCATCTCTCCCTGGAAATGTCGACGTTGTAAAAAAGTCGATCCCATCTTTTTCTGAGGATGTCGATGTCGTGTGATTGCTGACTCCATCCTTTCCTGAAGATGTCGAAGTTTGTTCAAAAAGTCGATCTCATTTCTCCCTGGAAATGTCGACGTCGTACAAAAGTCGATCCTATCTTTTTCTAAAGATGTCGATGTCGTGCGATTGTTGACTTTATCCTTTCCTGAAGATGTCGAAGTTTGTTCAAAAAGTCGATCTCATTTCTCCCTGGAAATATCGACGTCGTACAAAAGTCGATCCCATCTTTTTCTGAGGATGTCGATCTGAATGATTGTGAAATGTCGATTCTGGCCTTCTCTTTTGAAGGTTTCGAATTCCTTGATAAATGTCGACGTCTATCCCCCTTTTGGGAATGTCGATCTAAATTTTCTGTGGAATGTCGATCCTGTCCTTCTCTTTTGAAGGTTTCGAATTCTTTGATAAATGTCGACGTCTATCCCGCTCCTGGGAATGTCGATCTGAATTTTCTGTGAAATGTCGATCCTGTCCTTCTCTTTTGAAGGTTTCGAATTCCTTGATAAATGTCGACGTCTATCCCCCTTCTGGGAATGTCGATCTGAATTTTCTGTGGAATGTCGATCTTGTCCTTCTCTTTTGGAAGGTTTCGAATTCCTTGATAAATGTCGATGCCTTTGTTCCGAAAAGTCGAAAAAACTTTTGATTGACAAGGAGCAGGAACTCTCCAAAGTTAATAGGGAGTTGGGAGCTGTGCAGTTAGAATGTGATGCTCATCGGGCCAGAGTCTCAATAAAAGAATCTATAATCGACGGGGTTACTAAGCAATCTGAGGCCACTGAAGAGACCCTTCGTTCTGTCATGGAACAAAATGCTGTTTTCACTCAACGACTGAATGAAGGGGAAACGGAAAGGCAGAAGATTTCTCAGTTGTTGAGTGACTGCGAAGTTGAGATGAAGCAACTGGCAGAAGAAAACCAGAAGAAGACTGAGGAGCTCCAAAATATGAATGAGCATATGGGCCAGATCCGGACTGAGTTTCTCGCTAACGTGCGAGATTATAATGATCTGGTGGACCTGGGCCCTCACGTATTTCCTGGTTTTGAGGCTGAAGATGTCCACCGCTGGGCCCGTAAGTACCCGAAAGAAGCTACTGAAATCCGGGATCGGGCGCTTGCGGAAGATGAGGATGAAGAAGATGAAGAGGATGCTTCGGGAGACAATACTACCGCCATTGACAAAGACTTTTCTGTTGAAGATCAAGATAACAATGGTGCAGCGGGTTTCCTTTAACTTGTAATCTGTATTTTTCCGCATTCCCTTATATTTTTTATTGAATATCAATATATGGAATGTACTTTTATTTTGTGTTTGGTTCTGATTAATAGTTAACTAAACAACATATTAGTTAAGTAGTTTAAACTATTACAACGAGTAACACATAGTCCTACTTGATTGTTAAAAATATAACTGTAGGTTATCCCCGTGCCAAGTGTTGGGAATGCATGTTCCATCTTCCCGTTTTAACTTGTACGTGCCTGGTCGGAGTTCCTCCTCCACCACATATGGTCCTTCCCAGTTTGCGCCTAGTTTTCCTTTAGAGCAGTCCTTTCTGCCGACACTTCCTCTTCTCCATACTAGGCTTCCTTTTCTTATCGCTTTATCCTTGACATTTTTGTCGTGATATTTAGCGATACTTTGTTTGTAAGCTGCATTCTTTGCCTGTGCATTATCCCTTAGCTCATCCACCAAGTCTAGAGTTGTCGCGCATGATCTCATGTTTTTTTCCATGTCATAGGATAACACTCTGACTGTTGGTATGCTTAGCTCTGTCGGGATTAGTGCTTCCATTCCATATGCTAGTGAGAACGAGGTTTCCCCGGTGGGTGTCTTTTCAGTGGTTCTATACGTCCACAGGATCTCTGGTAGTAGATCTGCCCACGAACCTTTGGCCTGTTCGACCTTTTTCTTCAGTCCCTGAACAATGGCTCTGTTTGTGACTTCTACTTGCCCATTACCCTGTGGTCTGTATACCGATGAAAAATAGATTCTAGTGCCCATGTTCGCACAATCTCGTAAACTCCCCACCGGTAAACTGTGTCCCATTATCTGTCACTATGTGCATTGGAATACCGAATCTGCACATTATGCACTTGAAGACAAACTTTGTTGCTGCTCCTTGAGTTATTTTGGGTACAGCTAGTGCCTCGACCCATTTTGTGAAGTAATCGACAGCCACAAATATAAATTTAACCTGGCCTGTCGATACTGGAAATGGTCCCACAATGTCTAGTCCCCACATTGCGAAGGGGATGGGGCTTTCTACCCCTGTTAGTTGAGTTGCGGGATTTCTCTGTATGTTTTTGTGTATTTGGCAGGCCTTGCATTTTCTTGCGAATAAGACTGTATCTTTTTTCAGTGTGGGCTAGAAGTATCCCTGCCTTATTATTCTTTGGGCTAGAGATCTCCCCCCTTGATGTATTCCGCATACCCCCTGATGAATCTCCTCTATAATGAATCGCCCTTCGTCTGTTGAGACACATTTCATTAGAGGTCTATCGTAGGATTTCTTATACAGAATGTCACCGGTCAAGCAGAATCTCGAAATACGTGTTTGTAATTTACGCCTTTCATTCTTGTTTTCAGGAATTTTCTGCCCTTCAAAGTATTCTATTAAGGGTTTCCTCCAGTCTTCTGCCTGTATTGTGACCAAGTTACATGAAGGTGTAGATGTTGAGTCAACTAGTATCTCTCTCTGCCCCCCCCTCGAAAGCAGATGCTAGCTTTGCCAGGGCATCAGATGAGTTATTCTGACTCCTTGGAATTTGTTCTACCTCCACCTTAGTGAATTGCTCTTTGATTTTTTCTAGTGTAGCTGCTTACTGTACAATCAGAGGTTCTTTAACTGTGAATTCTCCTGTGAATTGTCGAGCCACTAGTTGGCAATCTGTTCTAATGATTACTGAACAGGCTCCCAACCTTTTGAGGATTCTCATGCCTTGGATTACAGCTTCGTACTCTGCTATGTTATTTGTAGCTGAGAACTGCAATCTGATAGAATGTTCATATATCCTTTGGTCTGGAGCGATTATCTTTATTCCCACTCCTGCACTTGTACTGCAGCTTGAGCCATCAACCTCTACTATCCAAGGTTTTTCTTTGCTTTCTTGGACCATGTCTACAATGAAGTTTGCTACTGTTTTCCCTTTGATGGTTGTGGCAGGAACAAAATCTACATCGAACTCGCTTAACTCCAGTGCCCACTTCGTCAATCTTCCGGAAGTATATGGCCTGTGGAGTATTCTGCGCAGTGGATGTCCTGTTAAGACTTTAATTGTATGAGCCAGAAAGTATGTTCTGAATCTGCATGCTGCATGTACTACTGCCAGGACTATTTTCTCCACTGGAGGATATCTTGTTTCTGCCCCCTGTAGCCTTTTAGAGTGATAATATATCGGGATTTGTTCGTTGTCCCTTTGACATATTAGAACTGCACTGATAGCCTTCTCTGAAGCTGCTACATAGACGTACAATTCCTCCCCTATCTTTGGTGAAGTTAGGTGTGGTAGTGAAGCCAGATGTGCTTTGAGTTGTTGAAATGCCTCATCGCACTCTGAGGTCCATGTTACTGCCCCCTTTTGACTAGTTTTTAGTAACTGAAAAAAGGGTTTGCATTTGTCTGCTGTTTTGGAAATGAACCGACTTAAGGCGTTGATTTTTCCATTTAGCTTTTGTACCTCCTTTATTGTTCGAGGTGGTGTTATTTCTAGTATTGTTGTTATTTTATCTGGATTTGGTTTTATCCCTTTCTGCCCTACATAGAATCCAAGAAATTTTCCTTCTTGTACTCCGAAGCTGCATTTGGCAGGGTTTAACCTCATCCCATAACTTTGCAGAGTCTCCAGGGTTTCTTTCAGATCATTCGGGTGTTCGTCTGCTTTTTTGGATTTTATCAGAATGTCATCTACGTATGCCAGGACATTCCTTCCTTTTTGCTTTTTGAAAACCTTGTCCATCAGCCTTTGGAAGGTTGCTCCTCCATTTCGTAGCCCGAAGGGCATGACTTTGTAGCAGTATGTTCCCCATTCTGTGATGAATGATATGGCCTCTTCATCATCTTCTTTCATCAGAATCTGGTTGTACCCTGAATGTGCATCCATCATAGATAGCAATTCATTTCCTGACGCTGCATCTACTAATCTGTCGATGGATGGGAGTGGATAGCTGTCTTTTGGACATGCTTTGTTGAGGTCTGTGAAGTCTACGCACATCCTCCATTTCCCATTGGATTTTTTAACCATGACTGGGTTTGCTAGCCATCTTGGGTATTTAACTTTCCGGATGTGCCCAGCCTTGATCAACTTTTCGATTTCAGCCTGTGCTGCTTCCTTTCTTTCAGCTGTGAGTATTCTTCGCTTTTGCCGTATAGGAGTAAAACTACTGTCTATGTTGAGTTCATGGCACGTTATAGTACGTTGTACCTGTGAGGGTGCTTCCCCTTCCCATACAAACGTGTGCACGTGAGTTTCTAACAGCTGCAGTAGTGATTTTTTCAACTCGGAGGATATCGATGTGCCTATCACGACTCCTCCCTTTGAGAGTTTGACTTCCTCAACTTGATTGGTTGAGGTTGTGTCTTCTTCCTCCTCTCTTTCCTAGATGTACAGGGTTATTGGTTTGGCCATTTTAGTTGCCTTCCTGTACGAGTTTCTGGAGTCTTTCTGTGCTCCGAAAACTGTTGCCATTTTGCCATCTTTTCCTGGGTATCTGAAGCATTGGTGGTAAGATGACGGTATTGCCTTGAAACCGTGAATGCTTAGTCTGCCCAGGATCCCATTGAACGGAGAATCTATGTTGACCACGATGAAGTGTGCCGTGCGTGATACTCTTCCGTTTCTTTTTCCCAGGGATATCTGTAGATCGATGGCTCCTACTACTGGGGCCTGTGTGTTTGTGAACCCATAAATGGCTTCCTTGGCCGGGATTAGTTGATCCACCTTGTAGCCCATTTTTTCGAATGCAGCTAGATACAGTATGTTTACTGAGCTGCCATTGTCCACCATTACTTTACTCAGACTTAAATCATCCCCGATGTCCACCTGTATTACCAGTGGATCTTCGTGCGGGCTGACCACGTTGTCCAGATCTTCCTCAGAGAAGCTTATTTCCTCGCTTGGGTACGATCTTTTCTTAGATTTTGGTACCGTGGTAGTCTGCATTACCTTTCGCGAGTAACTTCTGCTTTCTCCTACTGATCCTCCCCCGAAGATTAAATTTATTACTCTTCTCTTGTGGTCAGTGTCTGAGTCGGGACTTCTTGAGCGTTGGCGTTTACCCTTATTCTTTGGGTCCTTGCAGCCTTTTCGCCCTCTCTTTATTTTATTTATGTATTGCTTCAGCTTTCCCTCCTTTACTTGTGTGTCTAGGAAGGTGCTTAGCTCCCTGCAGTTTTCTGTGTTGTGGCCGTAGTCCTTGTGGAACTTGCAATACCTGTTCCTCCTTGTTCGGGCCTCTTTTGTTGCAGGGTTTAACTCTTCTGGTTGAGGAAACCTTATTCTTCCTTTTTCTCTGTTGTAGATTTCCTCTTTTGGAGTGCTGAAAACCGTGAATCCCAAGTCTTTATACTTTGGATACCTTGATTTCCCAAACTCCTCAGATGTCTGGTAGACCTTCCCATCGTGCTTTGGTCCTTGGGAAGTACCAAGGAGTATTTCATATTTCTGAAATTTCTGAAATTTCTCTTTATACTTTTATACTTTTTACTTTATACTTTTTCAAATTTCTGAAATTTCTTTTTTGGTGCTTCATATGTTTTTTTGTTACTTATGACACCTCTTTCTTTTTCTTTTTCTTTTTCTTTTTCTTTTTCTTTCTCATACTCTTCAGAATTTATGTATTTCTGGGCCTTTGTTAGCAGATCTTCCATGCATTTTACATTACTGACATTTAGCTTTATTGCTAATGGTGTGTTCATGTCTAGCCCCTTTGAGTATGCGCAAATTGCGATTGTTGTGTTCAGATCGGAGATCTTCTGCATGGCTTCCGTGAATTTAGTTGTGTAACTCCAGAGCGTATTTCCATTCTGTTTGATTGCAAATAGTGATTCTGTGCCCTTTCTGACCCTTGTGTTTCCACAATGCTGGGCAATGAACTTCTTTTTCAAGTCCTCAAAACTTGTTATGCTCCCTGGCTGCAGTTCGACGAACCATCTGTACGTAGGCCCTTTCAGTGTTCCTGGGAATGCTCTGCATAGGATATCATCTCTTGCTGTGGCCCATTGCATTGCCCCTACGAACATATTTATGTGGTCTACTGGATCCATCTTCCCATCATAGATCTGTAGCCTGGGTAGCCTGAACTTCAGAGGTGTTGGTTTTACCATCAGCGATTTATGCAGGGCATCCATACCCACTAGTCAGTTCGGGACTTCGCCTCCTCCTTCTGTGTCTCCCGTGCTTTCTTCATATACGGGTTTTTTAGGAGGAGGTTTAGGTTGCTCCTCTGGTTTGCGGGGTGGCGGCGCGCTGGAGTGTGCTGCCTTATGGCTTGACACCTCCTGTTGTGCCTTAGCCTGCTTTGAGGTTTGAGCTTTTGAATGGAACATTGATGCTTTGGATTTTTCAATATTCTTTATTTTCTCGCTCATTTTCGCTATGGTTTCTTTCATCTTCTCCAGTTCCTCTATGGGCATCTTTACGAACCCGTGAGTGGTTTCTGATGCTGCAGCCCTTGGTTCCTTGCTGCTCGCAGGTTTTTCCTTCTGAGGTTGTTCTTCCGAAGGTTTCTCCTTTTCAGCAAGGAGTCGGATGGCCTGAG
>LFYR01000781.1:141333-294904 GCA_001185155.1 Zostera marina
ATCCGTCGCTTCGACCTTATCTATCATCTGTTCGACCCACGAGTCAAGGTGATAGTTACGAAATCTAATTTACGACAAAGAGTCTAAATTACGATTACAAGTCTAGTTTACGATTTACGAGTCAAGATGTGACTTCAGAATCTAAATTACGACCCTCACGAATATTTGCGAATCAAACCCTAGGATTCCAAATATTTACGAATCTAAGTTCTCTTTCAAAATCTAATTTACGACAAAGTGTCTAAATTACGATTACAAGTCAAGTTTACGATTTACAAGTCCAAGATGCGACTTAAGAATCTAAATTACGACTCCGATTTACGAATCAAACAATGAGATTCTAAATATTTGCGACTACAATTAATGGTACCCTGGTGTTAATTTTGTCGCTGCGGCCTTAATGATCATATCTCATCTTGTCGCTATGGCCTTGATGAGGATCGAGAGTCACTCCATCGCTATGGCTGGAGCTTGGCTAAAACACCGGGGTTCAAATCTAGAGTTGTAGTCCTAAATTGCGGATCCAACCCTACGATTTCAAATAATATTGTGTATCTTAATTTTTGGTTTATTGGTACTATTCTTTGCAACTCTGCGTCAATTTGGAGATATAAATTATCCGCTAATTTAACTGACGACTGAACTACGATTCGTACAACCAAGCTTACGTCCAGCGAGGGTTAGCAGAGTCTAACTTACATCCAGAGTGGCTAAGTTACGGCTTGTGAATCTAGTTTCGAGCCTAGGTTACAATTTAAAGGTGGTTTATATGAAAGATTGGCAAAGAAAAGACAGAAGGTAGTTCATTGATAATCAAAATAGAAAGATTGCAAAATATTTCGAAAATTCATTTCATATGTCACGACGACATAATTCTTGGGGGGAGTATCACAAGCTCCCTCCAATACCTCCGTTACACCAATATTTTAAAAGTTGTCGGGTTGACATGATTTTCGAGGGGAGTATCACAAGCTTTCCTCAATACTTCTATCGCCTCGGACACAAACATCCAAAGCATAACTCTACAATCTGTCACAACGGCACGATTTCAGGGGGAGTATCACAAACTCTCTCCGACGCTTCTGTCACTCTAGCCGGAAGCCGTCTCGCCCATCTTTGGAGGAGAGTATCATAAACTCTCATCAACACTTCTGTCGTTTTGGCTAGAAGTCGTCTCATTCCAAGGGGAGTATCACAAACTCTCCACGACACTTCTATCGCTTCGGCCAGAAGTTGTCACAATTCGGGGGAAGCATCACAAACTCTCTCCGACACTCCTACCACTTCAGCCAGAACATATTTTTATGCAGGTTTCAAAAGGGGGAGTATCACAAGCTCTCCCGACTTTTCTGTCGCTCCGGCCGGTAATTGTCAAATTTCGAGGGGGAGTATCACAAGCTCTCCCGACATTTCTGTCGCTCCGGCCAGAAATCGTCATATTTTAAGGGGGAATATCACAACTCCCTTCAGCAAACCTCCAGGTTTCTCAAAAAAGAACCCCAATGCTAAGTCGGCGAGTTAACACCTTAAGTCGCCTACTTAGGATATTATATAGTATCTTAGGTGGAAAATCACAAGCCCCCTTCCAAACTCAGGGGGGAGTATCACAAGCTCTCCCGACATTTCTATCGCTTTGGCTAGGGATCTTCAAACTTCAGGGGGGAGTATCACAAGCTCTCCCGACTTTTCTGTCGCTCCGGCCGGAAATTGTCAAACCTCGAGGGGGAGTATCACAAGCTCTCCCGACATTTCTAGAAATCGTCAAATCTCGAGGGGGAGTATCACAAGCTCTCCTGACTTTTCTGTCGCTCCGGCCGGAAATCGTCAAACTTCAGGGGGGAGTATCACAAGCTCTCCTGACTTTTCTGTCGTTCCGGCCGGAAATCGTCAAAACTCAGGGGGGAGTATCACAAGCTCTCCCGACTTTTCTGTCGCTCCGGCCGGAAATTGTCAAAATTCAGGGGGGAGTATCACAAGCTCTCCCGATACTTCTGTCGCTCTGGCCAGAAGTCGTCAAACATGAGCACAGTGAGTCTGTCGCTTCGGCCAGATTCACCGAGGATTGATCAAAGTAAAGAGAAGAATATCGCAAGAGGTAAAATCGGTCAATAGTCATATGCATTTTTAGACTGATCTAGATGTTTTGCAGGATATTTTCTTTTTTGCAGATATTATTCTGTCGCTTTGGCCAGAATGTTTTTCTTTTTTGCAGGTATTATTCTGTCGCTTTGGCCAGAATAAGACTCTAATAGTGAGTCCAAGTATCTTGTCGCATTCTGCTTTGATACACTAGAGATCGTTCTGTCGCTTTGGCCTTAACGATCTCAACCCATCTTGTCGCTAAAAAGCCTTGAAGGGGCCGTCGTTGCGGACTTTAAGTCGCTCTTGATCAGAGAGGACTATAAACATTAGTTCTATCGCTTCGGCTAGAACTTGGTTCTATCGCTCTGGCAAGAACCCGATTTTGTTGCTCCGGCCTGAATCGTATTCCATCACTTTGGCCGGAATTTATCTTGTCGCTTTGGCCTCGATAACACAGTGCAGTCGCCCTTGATCAGGGAAGGACTATAAACAGAGTTACCGTGGCCTGGAACTCAATCCATTCTTGACGCTTTGGCCTATGGATTCTGAATCATTACGTTACTGTGGGCGGATGATTCGATCTCATCTTGTCGCTTTGGCCTTGGTGCTGGATCACATACATTGAACCTTGGTTGGGGGGGGGTACTGGCGATACACGCATGTTTCTTGTGCTCTCTTCAGGGGGGAGTACTGGTGAGACATGCCTGATTACGTCAGTCACTACCAGCAACGCCTTACTACAAGGATTAGGGCTCCGTCGCTATGGCAGGACCCCCGGAGAGCACCCATGGTGCGGAACACGTTCATCGTCCAGATCGCCGAGTTAGCCCGTAAGTCGCTCGATTGGACTACCAAGTCGCCGACATACAGGATAACTCGCCGAGTTAAGGCAAGATCGGCAGTATGGTAGACTGTACATCTTGGCCCTAGAAACTCGCCGAGTTAGCCCTAACTAGGCGACTTCCATACCTGAATCGGCGACTTACGACCGTTACTCGCCGTCAGCCAACGTCATAAATGTTACCATATATGACCATAGGGACGATGTCCGCCTTTGATTGCGCCCTCCGAGATCCTATAAAAAGAGTCTCAAGGGGACACTCAAAGGCACGATTCAAGTTCCTCTCTCACACCAGAGCATCACTACGAAACTCGGCAAGTCTCATTAGAATCGCCTAGTTTCCACTTGCAGGTATTTGACGTAGAGCGTGCATCATGGACTCCAAAGCCTCCGGCATCAACCTCGCACCACCGCGAGCCCTGGTAGCAGATTCAGTAATTCATCAGCAGGCCTTGCATTTTCTAGCGAACAGGACTGCATCTTTCTTCAGTGTGGGCCAGAAGTATCCCTGCCTTATTATTCTTTGGGCTAGAGATCTTCCCCCCTGATGTATTCCGCATACCCCCTGATGAATCTCCTCTACAATGAATTGTCCTTCATCTGTTGAGATACACTTCGTTAGAGGTCCATCGTAGGATTTCTTATACAGAATATCACCGATCATGCAGAATCTTGAAATGCGTGTTTGTAATTTACGTCTTTCATTCTTGTTTTCATGAAGCTTCTGCCCTTCAAAGCATTCTATTAAGGGTTTCCTCCAGTCTTCTGCCAGTATTGTGACCAAGTTACATGAAGGTGTAAATGTTGAGTCAACTAGTATCTCTCTCTACCCCCCCTCGAAAGCAGATGCTAGCTTTGCCAGGGCATCAACTGAGTTATTCTGACTCCTTGGAATCTGTTCTACCGCCACCTTCGTGAACTACTCTTTGATTTTTTCTAGTGTAGCTGCGTACTGTACGATCAGAGGTTCTTTAACTGTGAACTCTCATGTGAATTGTCGAGCCACTAGTTGAGAATCTGTTCTAATGATTACTGAACAGGCTCCCAACCTTTTGAAGATTCTCATGCCTTGGATTACAGCTTCGTACTCTGCTATATTATTTGTAGCTAAGAACTGCAATCTGATAGAATGTTCATATATCCTTTGGTCTGGAGTGATTATCTTTATTCCCACTCCTGCACCTGTACTGCAGCTTGAGCTATCAACCTCTACTATCCAAGGTTTTTCCTTGCTTTCCTGGGTCATGTCTACAATGAAATCTGCTACTACTTGCCCTTTGATGGCTATGGCAGGAACAAAATCGACATCAAACTCGCTTAACTCCAGTGCCCACTTCGTCAATCTTCCGGAAGTATCTGGCCTGTGGAGTATTCTGCCCAGTGGATGTTCTGTTAAGACTTTAATTGTATGAGCCAGAAAGTATGCTCGGAATCTGCGTGATGCATGTACTACTGCCATAACTATTTTCTCCACTGGAGTATATCTAGTTTCTGCCCCCTGTAGCCTTTTAGAGTGATAATATATCGGGATTTGTTCGTTGTCCCTTTGACATATTAGAACTGCACTGATAGCCTCCTCTGAAGCTGCTACATAGACGTACAAGTCCTCGTCTATCTTTGGTGAAGTTAGGTGTGGTAGTGAAGCTAGATGTGCTTTGAGTTGTTGAAACGCCTCATCGCACTCTGAGGTCCATGTTACTGCCCCCTTTTGACTAGTTTTCAGTAACTGAAAAAAGGGTTTGCATTTGTCTGCTGTTTTGGAAATGAACCGACTTAAGGCGTTGATTTTTCCATTTAGCTTTTGTACCTCCTTTATTGTTTGAGGTGGTGCTGTTTCTAGTATCGCTGTTATTTTATCTGGATTTGGTTTTATTCCTTTCTGCCCTACATAGAATCCAAGAAATTTTCCTTCTTGTACTCCGAAGCTGCATTTGGCAGGGTTTAACCTCATCCCATAACTCTGCAGATTTTCCATGGTTTCTTTCAGATCATTCGGGTGTTCATCTGCTTTTTTCGATTTTACCAGAATGTCATCTACATATGCCAGGACATTTCTTCCTTCTTGCTTTTTGAAAACCTTGTCCATCAGCCTTTGGAAGGTTGCTCCTGCATTTCGTAGCCCGAAAGGCATGACTTTGTAGCAGTATATTCCCCATTCTGTGATGAATGATGTGGCCTCTTCATCATCTTCTTTCATCAGAATCTGGTTGTACCATGAATGTGCATCCATCATAGATAGCAATTCATTTCCTGACGTTGCATCTACTAATCTGTCGATGGATGGGAGTGGATAGTTGTCTTTTGGACATGATTTGTTGAGGTCTGTGAAGTCTACGCACATCCTCCATTTCCCATTGGATTTTTTAATCATGACTGGGTTTGCTAGCTATCTTGGGTGCTTAACTTCCCGGATGTGCCCAGCCTTAATTAACTTTTCGATTTCAGCCTGTGCTGCTTCCTTTCTTTCAGCTGTGAGTATTCTTCGCTTTTGCCGTATAGGAGTAAAGCTGTTGTCTATGTTGAGTTCATGGCACGTTATAGTGAGTTGTACCTGTGAGGGTGCTTCCCCTTCCCATACGAACATGTGCACATGAGTTTCTAACAAATGCAGTAGTGATTTTTTCAATTCGTAGGATATAGATGTGCCTATCAAGATTCCTCCCTTTGAGAGTTTGACTTCCTCAACTTGATTGGTTGAGGTTATGTCTTCTTCCTCCTCTCTTTCCTGGATGTACATGGTTATTGGTTTGGCCATTTTAGTTGCCTTCCTGTATGAGTTTCTGGAGTCTTTCTGTGCTCCGAAAACTGTTGCGATTTTGCCATCTTTTCCTGGGTACCTGAAGCATTGGTGGTAAGATGACGGTATTGCCTTGAAACTGTGAATGCTTGGTCTGCCCAGGATCCCATTGAACGGAGAATCTATGTTGACCATGATGAAGTGTGCCCTGCGTGAGACTCTTCCGTTTCTTTTTCCAAGGGATATCTGTAGATCGATGGCTCCTACTACTGGGGCCTTTGTGTTTGTGAACCCATAAATGCTTCCTTGGCCGGGGTTAGTTGGTCCACTTTGTAGCCCATTTTTTCGAATGCGGCTAGGTATAGTATGTCTACTGAGCTGCCATTGTCCACCATTACTTTACTCAGACTTAAATCATCCCCGATGTCCACCTGTATTACTAGCGGATCTTCATGCGGGCTGACCACGTTGTCCAGATCTTCCTCACAGAAGCTTATTTCCTCGCTTGGGTACGATCTTTTATTAGATTTTGGTACAGTGGTAGTTTGCATTACCTTTCGCGAGTAACTTCTGCTTTCTCCTACCAATCCTCCCCCGAAGATTAAATTTATTACTCTACTTTTGTGGTCAATGTCTGAGTCAGGACTTCTTTTGAGCGTTGGCGCTTACCCTTATTCTTTGCTTCCTTGCAGCCTTGTCGCCCTCTCTCTATTTTATTTATATATTGCTTCAGCTTTCCCTCCTTTACTTGTGTGTCTAGGAAGGTGCTTAGCTCCCTGCAGTTTTCTGTGTTGTGCCCGTAGTCCTTGTGGAATTTGCAATACTTGTTCCTCCTTGTTCGGGTCTCTTTTGTTGCGGGGTTTAACTCTTCTGGTTGAGGAAACCTTATTCTTCCTTTTTCTCTGTTGTAGATTTCCTCTTTTGGAGTACTGAAAACCGTGAATCCCAAATCTTCATACTTTGGATACCTTGATTTTCCAAACTCCTCAGATGTCGGGTTGACCTTTCCATCGTATTTTGGTCTCCAGGATGGTTCTCCCTTTTCAAATTTCTGAAATTTCTTTTTTGGTGCTTCATATGCTTTTTTGTTGCATATGACACCTCTTTCTTTTTCTTTCTCATACTCTTCAGAATTTATGTATTTCTGGGCCTTTGTTAGCAGATCTTGCATGCATTTTACATTACTGACATTTAGCTTTATTGCTAATGGTGTGTTCACGTCTAGCCCCTTTGAGTATGCGCAAATTGCAATTGTTGTGTTCAGATCTGAGATTTTCTGCATGGCTTCCGTGAATTTAGTTGTGTAACTCCGGAGCGTATCTCCATTCTGTTTGATTGCAAATAATGATTCCGTGCCCTTTCTGACCCTTGTGTTTCCACAATGCTGGGCAATGAATTTCTTTTTCAAGTCCTCAAAACTTGTTATGCTCCCTGGCTGCAGTTCGACGAACCATCTGTACGTAGGCCCTTTCAGTGTTCCTGGGAATGCTCTGCATAGGATATCATCTCTTGCTGTGGCCCATTGCATTGCCCCTACGAACATATTTATATGGTCTACTGGGTCCATCTTCCCATCATAGATCTGTAGCCTGGGTAGCCTGAACTTCAGAGGTGCTGGTTTTACCATCAGTGATTTATGCAGGGCATCCATACCCACTAGCCAGTTCGGGACATCGCCTCCTCCTTCTGTGTCTCCCGTGCTTTCTTCGTATACGGGTTTCTTAGGAGGAGGCTTAGGTTGCTCCTCTGGTTTGCGGGGTGGCGGTGCGCTGGAGTGTGCTGCCTTATGGCTTGACACCTCCTGTTGTGCCTTAGCCTGCTTTGAGGTTTGAGTTTTTGAATGGAACATTGATGCTTTGGATTTTTCAATATTCTTTATTTTCTCGCTCATTTTCGCTATGGTTTCTTTCATCTTCTCCAGTTCCTCTATGGGCATCTTTACAAACCCGTGAGTGGTTTCTGATGCTGCAGCCCATGGTTCCTTGCTGCTCACAGGTTTTTCCTTCTGAGGTGGTTCTTCCGAAGGTTTCTCCTTATTAGCAAGTAGTCGGATGGCCTCAGCTATTGCCTGTACCGTGATGTTCAAATTCTCCCCTCATGCTGACACTTGGGGAGTTTGCTCGGGCTCACCCTCGGGTTCAGCCTCAGGTCCTGTAAGAGTCCTTTTATTTTTGTTGCCCTTGGGCGGTCGACCCACTGGCCTTTTAGTTTTTGAGTTGCCAGGCTGTTGCTCTGGCGCCTCCTGAGAATTTGCTCCTCCTTGGGAAGTACTTCGTGTTACCACCATCCTGGAGTGTTCGACTTTTCTTGGGAAATTCCCTGAAAGTGTTCGACTTTTCGCTTGGAGAAAGTCGATCTTCAAAAAAGTCGTTCCCTTGTGCACTTGGAGGATTCCTTGAAAGTCATAGCCTGAAAGCGTAGCTCCTTGAGGAATCGACTTTTTCCCTTGGAAGAAAAAAGTCGATCTTCTGAAAAGTCGATCCCTTGCTGGTTGATTTCCTCGCAAGACTCCCTAGCTGGCGACTTGGAAAAAAGTCGATCCCTTTTTTCGAAAAAGTCAAGGAGCTTTTGTCGTGAGTATCTTTGAATCACAAACGGCGCCAACTGATGGGGGTGAAACCCGACCAGTACTCCAAGACGCGCCAAGCAAGCGCCAAGCGGGGAACTCCGCGGGAAACCGGACCGGGACTCAAGTGCGCAGAGCTCTGCTTCGCTAGGAATCCTTTCGCTCCAAATGACTTGCCTTTAATGAGTGGGGGATGCCTCCTATTTATAGGGGTTCTTATGGGGGTAATCTGGTCATTTGGGCAGTAACCGCCTAACTGCCTAACTGATCTAATCAGGGACCAAGGTCGACTTTCCAGAGATCGACTTTCTGGGGATCGACTTTCCTGGTGATCGACTTTATTCAGAAGTCGATCCCAGGGAAGTCGATCCTCAAGAAAGTCGATCTTCCTAGGATTCGACTTGGGACCTCCCCAACCCTAGAATAGGTACCTTAACTCATCTTAGGCTATCCGGACTTCTAGTTGCTGGTAGGTTGTGACCGGGTTCGGGATACTGTATCACCATTTTCAATTTCAGGAAAACAAATCCGAGAAAGTGATTGGCAAGGGTGAGTCTACTGATGGACTGTATTTTTTCACCCCACATCATTTTTTAGCAAACTCAGCCATAGACTTCAAGGCTTGGCATCAAAGATTGGGACACATTTCTTCTGAAAAAATGAAGACATTAGTTTCTCAATACAAGATTAGATACAAAAATACAGATTATAATAGTGATATTTCAGATTGTAATAAGAACAAAAAAATTCCAGATTGTAGGAATAAATTTTTTGACAAAAATTCAATTTTCAATAAAATAAAGTTTATTCAGTATGATTGTAGAATATGCCGATTAGCTAAACAAGCTAAACTCAAATATGCAATTAGTTCTTCTAAATCTGAGAATATTTTTGATCTAATTCACATAGATATATGGGGGAAATTTCCAATAATGACCCATGATGGGTTTAATTATTTCTTAACCATTGTAGAAGATCTAAGTAGAGGTACTTGGATATATCTAGTCAAAAATAAATCAATGGCTATAGAGTGTGTTGAAAAGTTTTACAAAATGGTTAAAACTCAATTCAAAACTAAAATAAAAACCATTAGAAGTGATAATGGGGGAGAATTCACTTCTAACAATTTAAAAAAATGACTGAAAAACATGGAATTGTTCAACAGTTCTCATGCCCCTACACACCTGCCCAAAATGCAGGGTAGAGAGAAAACATAGGCACCTTTTAAATATTGCAAGGGCATTACATTTTCAAGGGAACATTCCATTAGAATATTGGGGGGAATGCATACTAACAGCAGCCCACTTAATTAATAGAATTCCCTCCAAGACCTTAGAAAACAAAACACCCTATGAAGTCATTCATAAGAAAATACCAAATTATGAAAATTTAAAATCTTTTGGTTGCCTATGCTATGCTTCAGTCACACAAGTAGAAAACAAGTTTTCACCAAAAACTTGTCAAGGAATCTTTATGGGATATCCCAAAGGAATTAAAGGATATCTTATATTAAGAGTTTCAGATAGAAAGTTCATTATTTCTAGGGATGTGTCATTTAGAGAATCTACATTCCCATTCAAAGATGAACTTAGTCTAGAAAATACACAAAAAGAGAACAATTTTCAAAACTGCTATAACAATATTTTTTTATATCATGATGATGTAAATAAGTCATGGTATGACTATAAAAATCATCATCAAAATAAAACAAAAAAAGTAATTAATGATCTGGATATAAGATCAGAAAACAAGAAAAACCACAACCTGAAAAACCATTCAGAAAATAGATCAGAGAATGATCAAATAGATCCAAAACAATCTGGAACTCATAACTCACAAATTCATATGCCTAATCGTATGAAGAATATCAGTGTGAGCAAAAATAATGAACACATTGAGTTAAGTCATAACTCACAGAATATCAGAAGTTCTGGAAATATTAAAAAAGGTTCAGACAATAGATCAAAAAATGATCAAATAAATCCAATACAGTCTGAATCACATAACACACTAATTCATACACCCAATCATGTGGAAAATATTAGTGTGGACATAAACAGGAATAATGAGAATGTTGAGTTGGATTATAACTCACAAAATAGCAGGAATCCTGAGCATACTGCCCAAAACTCTGAAAATGCTCAGAATTTCTCCAATTCTGAAAATATTCAGAATGATGACACAAGATCATCAGACATTGGAGTATCAGTAGAAAAACAAAATGGTACAACTGAAATGACAGATGGCTATCTTGAACAGAAAAGAGATATCCCCTCACAAGTTCAAAAAATCAAGTAAATGAAAAAAGAACAAGAACAGGCAGAGTCATCCATATTCCAGAAGCTTATAAGAATTTTTTTCTTGAAGATGATAAGGAATATAGAAACAACAACAAAAAAGGGAAATACCCAATATGTAATCAAGTTTCATACAATAAGATTAAAAAAAATCATAAAAAATTTCTTCATCAAATATCAATACGTACATGATGAACTTCAAACTTTCTCAGAAGCTTTTAAGAACCCAAATTGAGTAGAAGCAATGAAGAAAGAGATGGATGCACTCCTTCTAAATGAAACTTGGACTTTAACTACACTTCCTCAGGATATAAAGCTTGTAGGATCCAAGTGGATTTTTAAAATTAAGTATAGGCCTAATGGTGAAATAGAGAGATACAAGGCTAGAATTGTAGCAAAAGGGTTCACCCAAAAAGAGGGATTTGACTACTATGAAACTTTTGCTCCTGTAGTCAAAATGACCACAATCAAAACAATAATTGCAATTTCAGCAATCAAAAAATGGAACATCTATCAGCTAGATGTTAACAATGCCTTTCTTCATGGAGACCTTCATGAAGAAATATATCTCAAACCACCCCAAGGACTCCTCAAAGAAGGAGACAAAAGGGTGTGTAAACTAAATAAATCTCTCTATGGCTTAAAACAAGCATCCAGAAACTGGTTTGCTAAGTTAAATGGAGTTTTACTTGAAATGGGTTTTGTACAAACACCTTCTGATTATTCACTGTTTGTAAAAACCAACAATGATAATCTGATATACTTATTAGTATATGTAGATGACATTATCATTACAGGGAACAATGAGATAGAAATGTTTCTAATAAAAAAAACATTGAAAAAAAATTAAAATAAAAGATTTAGGAAAATTGTCCTATTTCTTAGGAATTGAGGTTTCATATCCATCAGAAGGGATATATATATCACAGAGAAAATATGCATTAGGCATGCTTGAAGAAAGTGGCCAAATGGATGCAAAGCCATCAAAAGTACCCATGGAGAGGTATGTGAATTTAAGAAATGAGCAAGCAAAGGCAATAACAGACCCAACTCTATATAGGTCACTAGTAGGCAAGCTCATATACTTGAGCATCACTAGACCTGACCTAAGTTTCCCTGTTCATTGGCTGAGCCAGTTCATAGGAAATCCAAATGAAATTCACCTTCAAGTTCTGTTTAAGGTGATATCTTAAAAATGCTCCTGGCCAGGGCATCTTATATAAAAGCAAAAATCAAATGAATCTTCATGGATATTGTGATTCAGATTGGGCTTCTTGCTCAGTGAGCAGGAAGTCATTATCAGGATATTGCATGTTTTTAGGAACATCCTTGATTTCTTAGAAATCTAAAAAACAAAATACTGTTTCACTCTCATCTTGTGATGCTGAATACAGAGCCGCATCAGTAAAGCACAATGTGAAGTGCTTTGGCTACACCAACTTTTTAAAGATCTAAAGTTGGAAATACAGATGCCCACTTCTCTATACTGTGATAATAAATCAGCAATATATCTTGTTAATAATCCATTATTTTATGAGAGAAGTAAGCATATAAAGATCTCATGCCATTCCATTAGAGAAATGATAAATAAAGGGATAATCTTACTAAAACAAGTAGGAACTAAATACCAACTTGCAGATATATTCACAAAATCCTTAGGAGAGAATGAGATCTCAGCATTCTCTGTCAAGCTAGGAATCTACAATGCATATTCCAAAGCTTGAGGGGGGAGTATAAGATTATTATGCTGAAATCCAGGGTTAAAGCAATCATTTACAATAAACATGAGCTAAGGACTTAATTGAAATAAACACAACCCAAAGGGCGTGTTAAAACAGAATAAACTGTTAGTAATTAACTAACAAGGTCTAATTCATAAATATTTCAGTAAAACGTTATTAGGACCCAAACGTAATAGAAATAAATAAAAGGTTGTTACGAAACCAGTTAAAGAGATTCATGAAAGGACTGGGTTATAAATATCCAAGTATTTTTCATTAGTTAAACACATAAGGATACTTGGTTAAATAACCCAAAATAAAACCGAGGTAAATGAAGGACCTGGTTGTCATTCATGAATAACTTATGTATTCTTGCAGAAATGTCGTAACTGAATTAACAGTCACAGACTGAACTCATGGAAGGCCACAGCGTGAAGTCCAGCCCACAAGTGAAGTTTAGTATTAGATTTAGTTAAATGTTAATTAGCTAGTGAGAGATTAGTTAGTTAAACATTCACTAATATTTAAATGTATAAATACAACTCGATAAACACTTGATTAATGACTTCTAATACAAAGTTAATCACCATTAGTGATTAACAAAAGTTCACTCTCTCTCTCTCTCTTTTCTTAGTGACCGTTTTATTAGTTGGTCGCCCCTTTTCTCCTAGGCGGAAAACCCTAGTTCCCATATGGCGACGCCCAACCATTTCTTCCACCCAATGCTCAGGGATACATCGGTATTATCACCGCCGACGTTGGGCCAGCAGGAAATTAACAGTTTCTACCAAAAGGAGAAGTTATTTCAAACGGAACCCGCGAATTTGTGATAAGCGAATGTGAACGTGGACGGCGAGTGTGAGTGTGTTGTATGGAATAAGGTAGGAGTGTAATGAAATGGAATTAGCAAATTGTGTGGATAGAGGTGAAGGAAGTATGAAGAAAAGATGGAAAGATCAAAAATCAGATTTGATCGGAGAAGAAGAAAATTCCAATATTCAATTTGGAACACTAAACTTTTCATTCAATGAATCTCTTTTGTTTACAACCTTGTCTATTTATAATAGTACAGGTTTAGGAAAAGGTGGGAAAAACTAAAGAAATTAGAGATATAAAGATAATTAGAGATATATTTCTCTAATAATATATGTAGTCGTTTTGTTGATTTGAATCCTTCCAACAGTTGCTCCTTCGGATGACGTTATTGACTGGAATCTCTGATGGTTATTCTTCCATGGTTTGATCTTTGATCAATTCTTTTTTAAATGCTGATTGGATTTGGAGTGTAGGAATGTCGATCGCTTCATTTACATATGTCCTTCCATTTGGGATTGTCCTCCAAACTTACAGGACTCTGTTCGTCGAGTGTATTGGTAAAGACAGCCTTGTAAACCAAGAGGTAATAACTTTTTTTGAGAAATTAGGGTTAAGGTTAGTGTATTTTCTGCAATGAAGTTTATGAAAACTGCTACTCGCAATCACATATCTGATGATTGCTTGAACGATTGTATGATTGTCTATGTTGAAAAAAATAATTTTGCTGATGTCTGGATTTAAGAAATCATGGATCTCTATGAGAAAATGAGCAAAAGAAATGGGTATCACTAGATGCTATAATTTAGATATTTAAATGTAACTAAATATTTTGAATGTATGGATCTTTTACATTAAATATCACTAGAGCATTTTCTCTACTTCATTTTATCTCCTTAGTGCAGCTATATAGGATTCAAGCAGTCCCTAATGGAGTTTAGGTGGCGGATTTCCACCATCGAAAGATAAGAACAACCGCCCTAATGGGTTTTTTCATGGAGGATTTCCACCACTGTATGTCAAGGATTTAAATGACTGATTTTAATGGGTTCGTTCAATTTATTTTCTTTGAAGATGCATACTGTCACACATCTGTGCGGATACATACTTCTGGGATTTATCGAATCACTGGTTGATGAATAAAATGCAACGGCGAATCAAAAAGACCAAATGTTATTGGGATAGTTTCTTTCCTCGATGTCTGGTCCTGTCGTTCTACCACAGGTAGCATCATTCATGACGTCATTCATTCGAAATGTAGCAAGGTATCGTCAATGTGAAGTTGAATTCCTGAACTTAAAATTTTTAAGAAAGGGGGGATTATCCGACGACAAATACCTATATGCAATTTTGAAAAAGGTCAACGAGATTAGAAATGCCAATATCTCAATTGAGGACGAAGAATTGGCTCTCGGTTTGTTGGATGGACTCGACGCGTCCTACGACGCCTTTGTCTCAACGGTCACAGTTTCGGCAGGTGATCTATCTTTTTTTGATTTCTAAGGCTTTTTTTTTGAAGTAATTAAATACCTATCTACGATCCGTAATGGCCGACCAAAGCGACCCTCCCATCCGCCGATCAGAGCTCTTGGCGTTCCAAGAGGACATGTTCAGGAAGATGACCGATTTACTAAAACCGGCTGCGAGAAGTCCGCTCACTCCTAGCCACTGTCAACGCCTCCAACCTTACCGGCTCCCTCACCCCACCATCGTTCATCTCCACCTCCAACCGAACATTCAACCCATCCACCTCACATGTCCCACCCACGTTCACTCAAACAGTCCCACCAACATTCCACATCAATCGACCACCACTAAACTCCCACACACGGCCACCAGACACAATCCATTAGGACGACGGATCCTCCGACGAGGAATTTCAGATCTACCGCCGCGACAACCACCGAGGCTAATATAACTCCCAATACGCCAGTAAGCTCAAGGCCGACATTCCCACCTTTTACGGACTCACCAACAACGAGGCGTTCGTTAATTAGGTCGCGGATGTTGAGGACTACTTCGCATATGTTCAAGTCGACGACAACGTCACTGAGCAACTGGTCGCACTCTGGCTCAAGGGGTATGTCAAACCATGGTGGAGATAAGTTCAATCAAATCGGGCAAATCGGAACAAAGGTCCGATCCTCTCATGAAAAAAAATGAAATCTCAGATGTATGAACGATTCCTCCCGGCAAATTACCAACGTACCCTCTTCACGGAATATATAAACAGCGGACAAGGAACCCGGAAATCTCGGGTTGGAGTGTGGAGTCAAGTGTTGTGGAGGGGAATTGTTGATGAATGAGGACCCCCCAAGGGCCCCTTTTATAGGGTCTTTGGGACGTTTCTCATTCATTACCCGTAGGGCCCACGCTATTATGGTGCCCTATTAAAGGTACCATAATGGCGTGGGCCAAGTCAAGTAACGGCTGGAAGTCGACGACTCAGGTATGGGAGTCGGCGACTCAGGGTGAAGCCATCGATTCCCCATGAGCCAGGTTGGCAGCCTACCAGAACTGACCAACGAGGCCTGGAATCGGTGGCTCACCTCTGGAGTCGGCGACTTAGTAGTCCCAGTCGCTGATTCCCAGTGTTGACTTGACTACTTGACGTAGACACTTGCCCGTAACCGTGGAACTTTCTGGGGGTCCGGCGTAAAGCGACGGAACTATAGTCCTTGTTGAAGGACGTTGCTGGGAGTGACTGACGTAATCAGGCATGTTTCACCATGGCCGCAATGGTTCGATCCCATCTTGTCGCTTTAGCTTTGATGCGGATCACACACACAACCTTGCTTGGGGGGGGATACTGGTGAGACACTCCCAGCAACGCCCTTCAACAAGGACTAGGATTCCGTCGCTTTATGCCGGACCCCCGGAAGGCTCCCACGGTGCGGAACACGTTCATCGTTAAATCACCGAGTTAACCCGTAAATCACGATTGGACTACCAAATCGCCGACTTTAGGGGTAACTTGCCGAGTTAGGGCTCAGATCGGCAGTACGGTAGACTGCACATCTCGCCCCTAGAAACTCGGTGAGTTTGCCCCTAAATAGGCAATTTCTATACCTGAATCGCTGATTTACGACCGTTACTCGCCGTCAGCCTACGCCGTAACGGGTCATAAATGCGCCCAATTATGGCAACATGTGCGATGTCTGCCGTTGAGTGTGCCCTCCGAGATCCTATAAAAAGGGTCCCAAGGGGACACTCAAAGGCACAACACAAGTTCCATCACCACTAGAGCAACACTAAGAGAATCGTTGATTCCCTCTAGAATCGCCTATTCTCTCCTTGCAGGTATTTGACGTAGAGCGCGCGTTGTGGACTCCAGAGCCTCCGACATCACCTCGCACCACCGCGAGCCCCTGGTAGCAGATTCAGTGCTTCATCAACGGGAGATTAAGACATGCTAATAATAATGTAGTCAAAGAGATGATTATAGTAGTTTCAATCTACTTGTAACAAATAAAAATGAACAAAAGTATGAATCTTATATTCATTAACGTTTGGGGACCGACACCACTTTTATCTGAAAATGGTGATCGCGCGTTACTTCCACTACAGAAACGATGGGTTTTTTTTTGGCGGGTAATACTGGTGGTTAATATTAGTCATCATGGCCGGTCAGACTGCCAGTAATAAATTCGCTAGATATATATGTATATTATTGGCGGTCTGACCGTCAGTAATAAATTATTGGCGGATAGGTCGTTAGTAATTTTATTTTGAAAAAATATTTCTGACGCAAAAACATTTCCAGGAATACCTTCTCGGCAAAAATATTTATGACACCTCTTCCGCATGACTGTTTTCCTAACAAAAACATTCCTGACGCTTATTCCGCCAGAATTGTTTGAAAGTATTATTTATTTATTTATTAATAGAAATTTTAGAAATTGATATTAAAATTCGAATTTCGAAAATAGAAACGTTTTACTCGATAAGTCGAATAAATAAATGTTGCGTCAATAATAGAAATTATATGTTCTAATTATTATTTGGTTGATATTCTTCTAGTTATATGTTCTAATTTCGAAATACCACAGTTAAATATCTTGGCAATATTGGATGACGTGGTGGAGATAGGAACATATTCTTCTTGATCTGGGTGAAGTGGTGGTCATGACGTCGATGCTCCAATGCTCCAGATGAATGAATGTTCACAAGTTAGTGCGGTTGCGTAGTTAGAGGGGTGGTTGTTGGGAATTTTGGTATCTGTATGTTGGGATTTTGGGTTTGAAGAGCGCTTTGGAACTGTTGGAAGCATTCCTCTTTTCATCGCGATATAGACTGTGTTAAACCTATATGATTTTATATTAAGTTAATTGGTGCTATGAGTGTAGATTAAATACACCATGGAAACATAACCAATTAATATACTAAATACACATTAGTCAATTAATAGACTAAATTGAAACAGATTATCAGTTGAGTTAGTTAGTTAGTTATTTACAATTATGTGCAAATTAGTTTTAAAACATAAAATGTAAATCCTACTAGATTACTATATAATTGTAATTACATTTGCCAAAGAAATTCAATTGAAATTGATTATGTATTATCTTACTTCTTTGCACACACTTCAATTTCAATTTTTCTGTTAAATAGAGGGCCATCCTCATTCATTTGGGTAGGTGGATTCCAACGAGAAGTCCCAGAGAAACAGAGTCAGAGCAACTGGGGAGTTCGAGCTGATTTTCCTGCGGAGTTCCCCACTTCGCCATTGTTCGAAGCCTCGTCGACCACTGATCGGGTTCCACCCTCATCAGTTGGCGCCGTATGTGGGACTCGAATCCACGACCACATGGTTCCTAACAGTTTTAGGAACCCAGAAATTAAGACTCAAGGGATTCCTACAGAAAAGCAACTAAGATGGCCAAGGCAACAACTATGTTCATCTAAGAAAGGGATGGCAAGGTGGAAATGATACAAATAATGATGTAACCCCAGCCCGTGAGAAGAGTCCAGCCCACTTGGACTCCTTTGCGCTATAAAGGAAGCCGCGTTCTCCATAGGGAGACACATTATATTTTGAATCATCTCTTGGTAACTACCTTGTCCCCCACTACCTCATTTTTTGTTTCTCCTACTACCTCTAATCCGCTGCCTCTCTTCTCCAGATCTCTCGCCGATCATCGTTGGGTTCTCACGTCATCGGCTGCTTCCCCAGGCGACGTCCTTTCCTCCTGTTTTTTCCTTCCTGTTTTAGCTTTGTCTGTAATCCAAATCTTTGGCAATAACAGAACCCGACCACCAGCTCCTTGTCTTCTTCAATTACTGCCTGCTCGCATTCGATTCCTTCCCCTAATTTAATAATAATAATAAATTAAAAAAGTAAACCTAAAATTTAAAATGGGTAAACTTTTTTCTCTAATTTTTAAAAGTAAATCTAAAATAGAAATAAGGTTTAAAAACTAAGACTTAATAATAATTTATTAAGTCTAATAATAATATAATAAATTTTTAATCTTAATAACCCTATATCTAATATAATATAATTTATTAAAAACAATTAAAATTTTTTATTTTTTAAACCGGAGCAAACCCTTGCCCCGAGACCTGCCCCGAAATATTACCGGGCAGAATATCTGCCCCGCCCCTGGTTACCATCAGGACGCGGAACGGGGCGACCCGCCCCGTTCTCCAAAATTCAGAATCCGAATAGACATATTCGAATTTGAAAACAGATACGAGTATGGATTTCGATATACCATTTACAGACTTACCTATAGGATTGCCTTCACAAAGGGAACAACACCAAAATATTTTATTAGAGCCTTATGCTGGTCTTGTGAGTATAAGACCCTATGAGCAAGCTCAATTTCAGAAGATTGAGATAGAAAGAAATGTGCAAGAAATGCTGAAGTAAAAAATTATTAGAGAAAGTTACAACCCTTACTCTTCACCAGTGTTATTTGTAAAAAAGAAGGATGGAAGATGGAAATTTTGTGTGGACTATAAAGCTCTCAATAAGATAACAATCAAAGACAAGTTCCCAATCTCTACAGTAGATGAGATATTAGCATAGTTGAAAGGAGGTTTTATTTTCTCTAAACTAGATTTAAGATCGGGTTATCATGAAATCCCTACATTTAGGACTCACAATGATAACTATGAGTTCTTAGTGATGTCTTTTGGCCTCACAAATGCATCGGTCACATTCCAAACTACCATTAGCAAAATCTTCTCACTCTATTTTTGAAAATTTTTATTGGTTTTCTTTGATGAAATACTTGTATTCAGTGCTAATGAAAATGAGAATATGAACCACTTGAAATTACTGCTACTGACTTTGAGAGAGAACAAGTTGTTTGCCAAACCCTCTAATTCAAACCCTCTTCCAACCCCCAAACACTCTTCAAACCCAAAACCCTTAACTTCAAACCCTATTCTTTTCAAACTTCCTTTTCCTCTCCAACGACCGACGAACACCAAGATGCAACCTCCTCTTCCTCCGGTGAGTTCCTCCTATCCGAGATGTAAAAATTACATGTGAACAAACTTAATCGGGATCGAAGAAATATAACAAACAAGTATTTCTGCAGGAGACCAGAGGATAAGGAGACAAACGATAATTATATAACTACTGAAGACGGAATAATGCTTCGAGGAATGGTCAGGTAAGGACTAGATTGAGAAGGAGGCGGAGTGGGAGACGGAAGATAAGTGGAGGGTTTCACAGTGGAGGAGTAGATCGAAAGGACGAAGGGGGTAGTATAGTAAAGAAGACGGACGATTGAAATGATCAATAGGTGTGGGTTTCCATTAAATATCAGGATTTAGATTTGACATGAAATGACAATACATAACTAGACTTATAGGCACTCATCGATAGGGTAGTAGGAGGTTTAGGGAAGAAGAGTAATTATGTAATGGGATTAACTAGGATATGTTGAAGAGTCTTTAACTAGGGTGTCAAATAAAACCCGGCTCGTTTAAACTTGAGCTCGCGAGCCGAAGTCCAATCCTCAAGCTCGTTTAGCTTAACGAGCCGAACTCGAGCTTGGACATGTCAAATTTGGCTCTGCTCGTTAAGATCGATGGGCTCGGTAAGGAATATAGAAAATTTTAAAAATACTATATTTAGAGAGAATAAAGGTGTAGTATAGTTGGTAAAATATTTATTTAGTATTTGAGAAGTCACAAGTTCGATCCTCTATGTCTTCAAATAATTATTTCTTTTAATTCGAGTCCGAGACTAATAATTCTTAAAATGAGCCGAGTCCGAACTCGGTCAAACCAAACTAGGCGAGCTCAAGCCCGAACCTGATTCTATAAACAAAAGTTCGACTCGACTCGACTTATTTAATACCCTAAACACCGCCATCTCTGATGTGCCAAAATGAATCAGGTGTGGACGTCCGCACTGTGATATCGTGCGGACATCACATCTACACCGTACACATAGGATGAGGTTTAAAATTTTGAAGTATAGAACTATAGATGTTATTTATAGGTGTAATTAAGGAGTAGGTAGGTTTAAATTAAATTTAATAGATTTGTATTCTTTAGTCAAATCGTGGTTGCAAAATATAAAAATCAAATCAATCATAGTCATCACATCAATCTTTTTGAAAATAGAAATTATAATCAGGGCTATTAACAGGTCTGGGTCTGATCTGGACTTTCGGGTTGGGGGTCTAGGATCAATTTCGTTCCATTCAAAGGTTATAGACTCAGATGGACGGGTCCGGATCCAGGTTCGGATCCAGATTAATCAGATCCAACTAGATTTGGATTCGACTATTTTAAATGTTAGAAAAAATATATATTAATATTTTAATAAGTTAGGGATTTAAATATAAATATTTTAATATATATTGTATAATATATTAGTAAGTTTAATATAAATACATCAATATTTGTTTATTTATTTTACTAAAATTTATTAACTATTTTTATATTATTATTTATTTTTTAGGTAAAAAAAATTATGTTTTTGGATCCAGACCTGGATTTTTTATGGGTCTGGACCGGGTTCGGGTTCAGACAATTTAGTACTGGACCCGTGCCAAGTTCATGGGTCTGGGTCCAGCTCAACCGTCCTAGATCCGGCCCATTTACAACCTTAGGTATAATGGTCTTAAAATATGGGTTAATGGGTCGGGTCGCGGACAGGTAGCCATGTATCGTTCTGAAAAACGGGGCGCGGAACGAAGCGAGTCGGATGTCCTGGTCCCCTTCTCCGGACCCTACGACCGGGGCGGATCTGGGGCGACCTGCTTGGAATTATTAAAAAAAATGCAAATTATAAAAAAATAATTAAAAAATTAAGGGTTAAGACTAAGGGTGAGAACGGGGCTGGTAACGGACGGGGCGGCCCCATTCCGTTCTGGAAAAACGGGGCACGGAACGGGGTTGATCCGGGGCGACCCACCTGGAATTATAAAAATTATAAATTATAAAAAAAATAATTAAAAAAGTAAACCAAAAATTTAAAATGTTGTACTTTTACCTTAATTTTTAAAATTTTTAATTTTAATAATCCTATAGCTAATATACTATAATTTAAATTAATAAAAGAAAATTAAAAATTAATTTTGCTCCAAGACCCGTTACCACCAACGACCCGTCCCGTTCTCACCCCTAATTAAGATTTAAGTTTAAAAATGTAATAAATTCTTAATCTTAATAATCCTATATATAATATAATATAATTTATTAAAAAAATATTTTTTAAAAAATTGGTACGAAACCGGGGTGACTCGTCCGGGTTCGAAACCAGGGTGACCCGTCTCAGTTCGCCCTGTCTCGAGACCCGCCTCGAAATATGACCGAAGCAACGAAACGAAAAATAAAAACGGAACATAATATCTACCCTGGTCTCGGTTACCACTGGGTCACAGAACGGGACAGTACCGGACCGACCCGTTCCATTTTCACCTTTATTTATAGAATACTAAAGAAAATTCAAATTATGACGATATTTTTCATTTTACCTCAAAAATAATTTTCATTTTCCTTAAACCAAAATCAATGTTTTAGACTCAAATTAAATAAGTCAAATTGACTAAATACATCCAAATAAAATAATTTGATTCAAAATAACTAAATCTATTAATATAAATAAATAAATTAAACTCTAATTCACTAAATCAATAATACAAAAATTAATTAATTAGACTTTAATTAACTAAATGACTTACACATAAACCTAAGGGTGAGAACGAGGCAGGTCGCGGGTGGAGCACCTTGTCTCGGTATCCGTCTGTTCTGGAAAACGAGGCGTGGACGGGACGGGTCAGGTACCCTACTTCCCTGACCTGAGACCCGCCCCTGTCGTCGACTGGGGCACAGAATGGTGCGACCCATCTGAAATTATAAAATTAAAAAATATAAATTAAAATAAATAAATTAAAAAGGTAAATCTAAAATTTATAATTGCTAAACTTTTTACTCTAATTTTTAAAAAACATAAGATTTAATAGCTAAAACTTAAAAAAAATTATTAAAATAAAATAAATTTTTTTCTAAAACGAGGCAAAAACGGAACGACCCGCTCCGGTTTGGTCATGCCCAAAACCCAAATCAATTAAACTCTTCAATTAATAAATCCCAAAATAGAAATCCCTAAAATAAGTTTTTCCCCAAACCCTCGTTTCTAAATCTTTACGACGGAAATCTTTCCCCAAACCCTCGTTTTCTGATCTGACTGGAAATTCTTCTCTCGTTAGGAGACAACGCCAACGATGGTCGATCTATGACAGGAAGTTCTTCATCGCTTACATTTGAAGGTGGGAATCGCCCTCTGTACGGAAGTTCTTCTCTCGAGCTCATTATTCACTACAGGTGAAAAATCAATGTTTTCTTCTACTTCTTCCAGAGAGATATCGAGTGAGAGATGCTTGAATTTGGGGGTTTTCTTCATCCTCCATTTTCTTGTGCACACTACATGATTCCCCCCCATCATTTCATGGATACTCCGAGTTTTTTCTTTATCCCTTTTGGCTTCAGATGGGCAAACTGTTTTCTTCTTCTTCTTCTTCCATCCATTCATTTATCCATCCATCCATCCATCACATATGAGCTTCTGAATATCACATTATGCAAACCCCTAAAACGTACATCATCATAATTTGGCTCTGTTTATCTATCAGGTGTAAAAAAAAATTTCTTTCTATTACAATATCGTCTGGATTGATGTTTGGCTTTCTTTCAAGTTTCAACAATATTTTCTGTAAGGACAGGGAAAACACTGCTTGCAAAAATATTAGCTCGTTTTGTGAACGCGCTATTTGTAATAGAAGATGCAACGACATTAACACAGGCAAGTTGCCAAACTACTTTATGAACATAAATGCATTTTGCAAAAGAAAACAGTTTTTTATGACCAATAAATACCCAGTTTCTATCTTACAATTTCTATTTTTTAATATCGACTATGGAAATTCGCAAACCTAATAAAGAATACAAAAAGAATTGTTGTTTTGCATCCCCTCTCCCTTTCAAGTTGCTTAAATGTATAAAATGAACAATTTCCAAATGTTTTATTCTTTTTCATTTTTTCGAAAGGTTTTTTAATGCTATTGAATTGTGGCATTGGGATAGTTGAAATAATATTTACTGGTCGACAATTGATTGTTTGACGATAAAGTCATGGACTCATGCCAAATAATTAGCATCTATAACAAATTAAGAATACTTTTAGTTGACCCAATGTTGATCAACATTCAACACTTCACCATTTCTACTATGAACACAATGATAAGCTTTTTAATTATATTTTCCCCTTGAAGTTAGTATTGTATATATGTTTACTTATGGCTACGTTCTCTTCTTCTCATTTATATTTTTAAGCGTTTAAATTTGGTCTTGTTTAGGCTCCTGACTTCAATGTCCAAACAGCTCAGCAAGGGATAGTGTATATTGACGAAATTGACAAGATAACAAAAAAGGTTTTGTAAATTCAGAATACATTTCTTTGATGTAAAAACTAAAAACTAAAATGATTTCTATCTTCCATATTCCATAATATTCAACTTGTAGGCTGAGGGTCAAAATGTTAGCAGAGATGTATCTGGTGAAGGTGTTCAACAAGCTCTACTGAAGATCCTTGAAGGAACTGTAAGTCATTGGTTTTCTCAATTTTTTTTCTGTTATCTAATTGCAATCTGTTTGTCCACCCATTTGGTTGAATTTCTTCTAGTATTTTTGTATCAGTATTCAGTCATTAGTTTCCACTTACTGAACTGGTAATTACAGAGTTTTTCATTCGAGGTGATTACTTATATATGGTTCCTTGATATAATTTACTTGATGATTTGCTTACCATGTCACATAATGGGAACAATGATGATGTAAGAATAGTAGAAGACCAATTAATTATGTGCAATTTATTGGTATTTAAATAATAATATCAATCTTTTATCTTTTAAAATTTGAAGATCTTGTGAAATTCTATGTTAGATTTGTATTCATATCTGTATGTATGTTCTTGGTTAATTCTAAATGAATACTTTTAGCTTTTTTGTTATTCGTAAATATTCCATCGTTTTTAGTATTTACGAATAAATTTACCTTTTCCAGATAGTGAATGTTCCTGAGAAAGGTGCTCGGAAGCATCCTCGTAGTGATAGTAATTCACATGTAATTATTTTCTTTATCATCTACCTGTGTGATGCCTATGCATATTGATGATGCCCCAGGAAATGGACCTGGGTCGTCACCAAAATCACAGGTCCGGAACCCACTTTCCAGGCCTGTCCCATCCATAGTTTTTCATGCAACGCCTAGGCAGTCATGCGCGCCAGTGCATGTAGGCGTTTGCCTTCATGCGCTGGACCGGATCCGCCTAACCCAATAACCCAAATAAAATAAAATAAACACCTTATTTGCAGATCTGCGTACGGACACTCGCACTCATAGCTCTGCCCACGGACACTAGATCTGCACTCGCAAGCACTAGATCTGCACTCGCAAACACTAGATCTGCACTCGCACTCTCTAAAGAAATCCCGATTTCTAACCTTAGGGAGTTACGGTATATATTTATTATAAATCAGGTTAGAAATTCATTATAAATATTAGTAAATATTATATATATATTTTATAAACTTAGGGTATATATTGTAAAATATATGTATTTTATAAAACTTAGGATATATATTTATAAATTTAGGGTATATATTATAGGTATTTATGCAAATATGTATAAGTTCAGGGTAAATTCTGTAAAATTCCACATATTTCTAGGCGTCGCCTAGGGCGCTTATGCGGTCATGGCCATCGCATGAACGCCTAAAAAAGCTTGGTCCCATCACATCCTAGTCCCTAGGTGTATGGATGATGGTGCGCGGCCCATCACTAAGGTCGTGGCGACCGCCCCCTTGGTCCATTCGGGCCTTGGGAGGACATGAACCAGGTTCTGAAGCCCACTTGAACAGTGGCTTATGTAGTAGTATAAAATTAAGGGGGGTGCCACTAGAAAAAGATTACACTGGTGACACCCCTCGTAACATGTATTTATGTGATATCTTACGGCTTGGAAAGTTGTAAAACCTTTTTTATTTTCATTAACGATGCATAGTTTCTTCCATCCGATAAATTGAAAAGAAAACATATAATACACAAGAAATATTTATAATAAACAAATTTTTTTTGAGAAATTATAATAACCAATTTATTCTGACATAAGGTAGTAAATCAACTATTCAGGTGCATTTTAAGTTTGGGATTTGAATTGTAGTTGTTGAAGTTAGCATGCATACTTTTTTCCATGTTTTCCACACCTTGTTTTTCTGAGTTCTTACAACCATTTTTTGCCAACAGCTAAATACAAAAGATATTTTGTTTATATGTGGTGGAGGTTTTATTGATTTGGAAAAAACAATCTCAGAGAGGTAATGATATAGTATAATGATTGGTCTTATACTTTACTAAATACTTAAATTTTTATGAAGTTTACCTTATCTATCTTACATGTTTTTTAAATAGAATTGGCAACTAATTTCAACTGTTGTTTCTGATTTCGTCAACAAAATAATTCCAAAATATGCATCTAGACAAAAAAAATAGAATTGTGGTTTGTTGAAATTTTTATTAGGGTTTTGTTTTCTAATATGACCCCCAATTTCAACTTGTTTTTGTATCTTAAATAAATTGATTGCAAAAATTTATCGAAATTACCATCTCCTATTTTTTTCTAAAAAACTAAATATAGTTTTTGATCAAATTGTTAGATTTATCGAATATGATGCACCTCAAATCAATTCTTAAATTTGTATCTTAACAATGTGCGAACAAATGATTCAGTTTTCTACTTATTCTCAAAACTTGATACAACTTTAGATGTCTGACATTTATATCTGGAATATCAGCAGGCCTACACACTTTTTTGACTTGATTTTTAATTCGAAAGTTGAAAACAATCACGATGTGCGCTTTAAATGTGTACAAGCGACGGAAGTCGTGCAATTTGCTTGCTCTTTTACCCAATGAAACATCTGCGGAGTGTTCCAAATCACTACTCAATGATACCTCTCACTCTGGTTTTAGATTTGAATGTGACAAGTCTGCCAATGACGCCTCTGCAAGGATTCTACATCTATCTGACCAAGAAGTCTCTTTGAATAATGAAGTACTTCATGGTGATGATAGTATTTTTTCGGCTCTTTCCTTGATACCAAAGGATACGATCAATTGTTTCCCCATTACATATTCTAGAAGGTATAATTCATCATTGAAATCAAGTGAAACATGTTCTTCATCAAAATCCAATCTCGACGATCAATTTCCACGTCTACCAAAAAGAACAAGAGACGAAGAAGACACCGGTACTGGTGATATTGATGATGCATGTGCATGTTCTTCTATCTCCATCCCAAATTCATCTAAAGATTTCTGCGTCAATTTTCTTAAAACTAGAGGGTTGTTGGTTGAACCTGTATTTCCATTTAGAAACAGCAACAAAGTTTCTCTTGGTATTTTGAAAGGAAATGAGGTGAATTTTCATTGCCGATGCAAAGTCTGTGGCCTTATTCTGCAGAACTATAGAAAGATACTATTCTGTGATCTTTGTGAAGAAGCTTTTCACTTGTCATGTTTCCCCCAATCGAAGGTGATGGCAAAGTCAGGAGACAATTGGTATTGCCAATCTTGTGCTAAGACGAATCCAAGACCATTACTTGATGCTGTTAAAGGAAAAACATTCCCCAATATCAGTGAGGAATATAAGAGGAAAATTTTGAGAAAGGAATTGGGACCTATACCTTTCATGCTAGTAGACACTGGGCCATATACCTCAAATGTTCGAATTGGGAGTTGTTTTCAGGCCAATGTTCCAGAGTGTTACGGGCTGTCAGAATTGAATCCTCTGGAAATTTGTAATGTTACTGTAAGTAATCTTCATGTATTGTGATAAACCGCATTATATTTTGTCATTATTTATTAGAAATTGTTCAATCTTTAATTGTTTTCAGGACAAGAATTTAACAAAATTCCCAAAAAATCTTGATTCCATTGGGAATTGGATTCAATGTCGAGGGACGATCTACAATGAAAGGAATGACAACGACGCTGGTGTTTTGTGTGGGAAATGGCGAAGGTAAATCTCTTTAAATCAATCTATAAATAATAGACTGAGCATGATATGAAGAGGATAAATTTTTTGATCACTCAATAGTTGCATTAGATTCTTTATATATGCATATTCAAATATCCAATAGCAAGTTCTGTTATTGTTCACTATCTAATGCACTAACAAGTGACACCATAATAAAACATAAAGCAAAAGTAAACTATTTTTTTTTTGAGAAATTAAAACTTTTATTACTGAAAAAAAGGTTGGGCATAACCCAAGATTACAGAATAATATAGAGAAATGTAGGTACAGTAAATGTAAAAAAAACATTGTCTATCTCTTATGCAGCTATGACCCTGACTAATTGGCCAAAGATTGAAACCTCAAGAGGTTGGACTCCCATGAGCGTATAGCTTCTATTTCAATCTGTGAAAGATTGTGCTTCTTATAGGATGTAGAATCATATGCAATGCTCACATCCTTTATAATTTCTCTGCTGACAATTTATGGTGTGAAAGGAATAGGAGATTAAACTAATTTCAAACAAGCAATTATTAATCAATTCTTGCTAATACATCACCTTAGGCTTATAGATACTCATCTGAAACTTTAGTGGAACATCTACCAATCTTTTTTTTATGATGAATTAAAACTTTCATTGCTGAAAGTAAGGTAGATCAGAGCCCAAGATTACATATGTAGGGAAATGCAAATACATAGGATATAAATACAAACATCTAAAAGTATTGTCGCTCTTTTATATAGCTGTGACCATGACTAACTAGTCTTGGACTGGTGCCTTAAGAGGTTGAACTCTCATAAACTTATGTCTTGAGTTTCAATCTGAGTAAGATTGAGCTTCTTATAGGTTGTGGCATCATACACGATGCTCACATCTCTAATGATTCTTGATGTACCTTGATATGGTTATATCTGGGTTAACGAATGAATTTACACACATGAATTTGAGAAACATGTCCCTAGATCTTTCAAGGAACCTGATAGTTTGATACCATATTAGACGGTGAGGATAAAAAATCCAAACCCCCAACATCTGCATTAGATTCTCACTATATACATGTTTGATAACAAATTCTGTTATTGTTCACTATCTAACGCACTAACACCATAAAATGATAAAAAGCATAAAGCGAAATTAATTAATTCTTACTAATACAATCTACAATTAACAAAACTCATATTTTGATTACAGGTCACCACTTTTTGTAACCCAGACCGATAACTGGGACTGTTTTTGCTCTGTTGTTTGGGATCCCTTTCATTCCGACTGTGCTGTTCCTCAGGTAAAAATTGAATTTTGGGGGAGTTAGAATTAGTGAGTTGAAAGTTTTAAAATAAATGTGATAATTTTTTGAATAGGAGATTGAAACAGATGAGGTGATGAAACATTTAAAATTTGTCGACCTGGTATGTATGCTGCCTGTTAAAATTTTGTCATCGAAATTATTTCTTTTGATTATGATGATTAGTTATCTCATGACTTTGCAGTTAAAAAATCGATTCAATAAACCAAACACGAAACACTTTATGGAGAGAGAGAGAGCTAGACAAAAAATTGGGGAACAATTAGATAAATAGTTTTGCTGTGGATTGATTCGTGTAAATTATATTCTTCCATTAATTTTTGCTACAATTTTTCAGTATCTAAATCTCTAAAAATTTCATATTTGTCAACTTAGTCATTTTTGCTACCGCCTTGTTTCTTCTATTAAGTAATTATCCATTTTTCATTTTATTTATATTTGACTAATCCTGTAATCGAAAGTACTTTTGCTCAATTGGTCATGGTCATAAATAGATTGGATATGATAGATTTGAAAAAAAAGAAATGACAAATTTGAAAAAAAATGACTGAAATTCTTTCATTTATGTTAATATCAAAAATGATGGATTTTAGAAAGTAATGGGAGAATTTCCTCCATTTTCTATATTTTTTATTCAGGGTAAAAAATGTAATTTTTCCAAAATGGTGGAATTTAAAAATGACTGAATTTTATTGTTAAAAATGATGAAAAAAATGATGGAATTTAAAACAAAAATGACGGGTAAGAAAACTACAGGTCTAAAATGACGAAAATTTCATCATTGGGTCTAAAAATGACAGATTTCCTCTATTTTTACTCAAAAAAATCTATTATTTTTAGTCAATTTTCGCATAATGTCGTATGTTGGGATTTTCATTTTTGTTCCGAGTTTTCTTCCCAATACAAGACTTTGTTTCTCATTAGGGTGAGAGCACTCTTTGAAGATCCTGCACACAAATCATGATCACGTAAAGTCTAATGCGAAAGGCACAGATGGTTTATGACAGAGGTTTTTGTTATCAACTACACAACTGATAGAGAGTGAACGATAAAAATGGATGTATTTTTTATTATTGGTTCGTTTGTTATTAGTTAGGTTAATTACTACTAAAAATAAGGAAAAACAAGGTTAATAAATAAATGGAATGACCTCGTATTTATAGAATTTCTATAGCGGCCATTTTAGAATTTTGAGTCATAACAACCTGTAACTGCCTAATAACCCGAGCCCCTTCCTCGACTTTTGGTCGGCGACTTCTTCCTAGTGTTAGTTTCGTTGTTACCCCAATGCTCCCAACACTCCCTAGTTGCTATACAGGTCGTGCCCTTTCCATCGAGCAGTCTGTTTGAGTGTGAGGTACTGATGATGACTTTCGATTCCGACTTTATAAAGTAAGGTTCCATTATTGGAAAAAAAATGAGTCTTTTTTTTTACATTTTTTCTAATTTTTTTGCAAAATCTGTGTGAGTGTGAGACTATTGGTCTAAAAAACTATTAAAGTTTCTGAAGTCTGAGGTTCAAATCTTATTTTATATATTTTCATTTAAATTTGTCCAATGATATATTTTATGATTCTGATATATCATCCGGAGGTATCTAATGAATTAAAAACAATGCTTTATTTTATTAATCACTCATAGAGTATTTATACATCATATTAGTTTAACTACTAACTAATAGTTAGTAACTAATCATCACCAACTATAACTATTATCCACACAACTACCTAGAACTATTTATCATTACATATCTTATACTTCCCCTCAAAGACAAGTTGTATATAGATTCTTTTGAAAGATTGATTTTGATTTTTTAATCCATTCTGGTCCAAAATACTCAATTCTCTGTAGACTCATCCTGAGAAAGCCTTAGAGGCGTAAAAAAGCAAAAGAGGGGGGGGGGTAAAAAACCGAGTGACTAGTTGTTCTGGGAAAACCCTACCTTTAGATCCACTACTGTTCTCTCAAGCTTAGATTAGTTTCAAAAAATTTATTTAAATCCCTTACATATTCTTGTGCTAATCTGCCCATCACACAACAAAGAAACAACAAACAAAATAAATTTACTGTAATTATTGTTCATATATATAAGATAGTATACTACTCATTTAACATTTTATTCAAGTACCTATAACTATCTATATAGCAACAAAACATTAACAAACAATATAAACATAAAAAGAAAGAAAAAGAAAACTTAGTTTAAGACCAAGATCTCAAATTCATCAATGTTGAACACTTTTGAATTTTTAAATTGATAAACCTTTTGTAAAAATGTTCGTAGTGTGATGACTTGATCTTCTGTACTCACATATTGTATCCTAATTAATTAGACTTCTTTGTTGTACCAACTCTCTAACAAAATGAAAATCCATTTCCAAATGTCTTGTTGGTGTTTTTGTAATTGGGTTTGCTGCCTTGAACATTGATGACTGATTATCATATTTTATTGTTGGCATTCCATCAATTCGTATCCCTAAATCACTTAAGATGTAACAATACCACCTTATGAGTAAGGTTGTATGAGCCAAAACCCTATACTGGCTTCCGCACTTGATATTGATACAATCGATTGTTTCATCGATACCCGTATGATCAGGTACACCTTCAAGAAAAATACAAACTCATGTAGTTGACCTCCTATCATCTGGGTCACCTGCCCAATCTCAGTCACTAATTCAACTTTCTTATTCATAAAACTTCTAAGATCTCTACACTTAAATTTCTCACAAACCAAGTTAATAATATGATTTACATATTTAATGCAGTGACCAGTAAAAAATTAAATCATCTACTTAAACTAAAATTCATACTTGCATGCCATTATGATCTACATAAAGAAGAATCACTATGACTTTTATAAAACCAATATCAATTAAAAAAATATTTTACTTTGCATACCATGGCTTAGGTGTAAGGGTGAACCGGGATAGAGATTGCGTTCTCCGTACCCGTACCCGGTCATTTTGATTGGGGACGGGGAAATACCCGTTCTCAAAAACCATCTCCGTCCCCGGCCAAAATAATAATAATTTTTTTTAAAATTATTTTAAACAATATGTTACTAATGTAATTAAAATCGTTTTAGTGAGAGTATGATTTAGGGTTTAAGGAGAGAAATAAATTTAGGGATTTGATATTTCACATTTGGGGTTTAAAATTAAAAATTAAAAAAATATTGAAAATTTAAAATGTAGGGGGGTAAATATAATTTTTTATGTATATATTTTAAATATAAACTTATGGGGGGTTAAATATAATTGTTTTATGGATATATTTGATATATAAACTAATGTATTTAATATATTATATAGGGTTATTTATATAAATTATATTATATAAGGTTTAAATGCAATTTTTCGGGTACGGGTATTGTCTGGGACGGGGATTTCAATCCCCATCCCCGTACCCGGAAATGACAGGGGATTTCGGTCGGGGTCGGGGATTTTCCTACTTCGGGTAGGATACAGGGCGGGTACCGAGTACGGGGAATCTCACCCCTACTTAGGTGCTTGCTTAAGACTTTGTATATCAGTCGAATTTGTCTCGGATACCCAGGTATTTGAATCCGAATCTGAATCCGGATATCCGGATAACTTTTTATAAAAAAATTAAAATAAAATTATAAAATCACTATTAATAAAGTTAATTAATAATCAATTAATCACCCTAAAATCCAGATAATTCGGATATCTGAAAGTCAATTTATATTTATTCGAATATCCGAAAGTCAATTTATATTTATTCGGATATCCGAATCCGAAATTTTTAAACGAATTCGAATTTTAACGGCGGATATTTCAGATATCTGAATCCGTCCGAATAAAATCTGGATATCAATTTAGATATCCGAATCCGAATCCGGATAGTCATATTCGAATTCGAATGCGGATACGAATACAGATTTCGCGCGGTATACCATTTACAGACTTAAGGACATAATTAAAGTGTTTTTTTCAGCAAACACACTTTAGATGAGAATTTTGTATCTTCAAATCCAAGAACCTGTCTAATTAATACTGGTTCATTTATATCTCGATTTAAGAAGGAATTTCGGACATCAATTTATCTTAATATCCATTCCCTTGTTGCTGCTAATGCTAATACACACAAAACAGTACGTAGCTGGTTTAATTACTGGACTATAAGCATATGTATAATCCACTCTTTCATGTTGGTTATTTCTCAACCCTAACCTTAACCCTAACCCTAACCCAAAACAGACGATTCCCTAAGGTTGCGACATCCTAAAATCTTGGCGGTAACTTAGCTTTATCTAAAATACTACAGCTACTAGTTGGAAGAAGAGTTTGGTGTTTCCTTTCAGCTAATACTTATATATGGTTTGATGATTTGAAATTATTTTGGTGTTGAATATATATGAAATGGTGGTGTAGATATATATAAAGATGATAATATTTATTCGATCATCATATGAAATCGAATAGATATATATAAAAAGTTGAGAGATTTCCACAATGAATAGTGCTAGTAAACAGTTATAAATTAAAAAAACTATAATCCCCACTTTAATCTCTAATACAATTTAAATATATTTACATTAAGATCTCAATCTATATATAATATCCTTCCCCTTTGTTGGATCTTCTTCCACAATCATATTTCTATCTTCATACCTAGTTTCCTCCCTCATCTTGTTTGAATTTCGTAGCATCAAACAAGCCGAGCCGAATTTTTGCTTATAGAGTTGGGTTCGGGATCGTCGAGCCTGATTTGGCCGAGCTTGGGCTGGGTTTTTAAGGAATTGTCTAGACTCAGGCTCAAGTTCGGCTTGGCTCAGGCTCGATAAGCTTTAAATTGAAAAAAAATTAATATGAATATTTTAAAAAAGATTTAGGTTTTTATTTAAATTTTCTTGTAAGTTATGATTTTATTCAATAGTCTTTATCAATTAATATCTATAACTCTTAATATCTATATTTTATTTAATTATTAAAAAATCATTAACGAGTTTATCAAGCCGAGCCGAGTTTGAAAAGTCGAGCTCGGCTCGTTGGGATCGCGAGCCCGAGCCGAGTTTTAGTTAACACCCTATCTATAAACTCAGTCGCCTCCCTCATCATGTTTGAATTTCGAGGGTTGGCTTGATTATTTGTCATCATTTGATTGAGAGCACCACGAGAACCTCCGGCTACCAACTATTCAAATGAAATAAGTTTTAAGGATCATTTCTTGAAAATTAATCACAATTTTAAGGATTCTAACCTAGACCATTTAACCAAGGCTATATTTATACAGATTGGAGAATACTGAACTTGTGATTCTATAATTTATGTAAACTAATCAAAATCTTAATTTCTCTCAACATTTCTTAATCGTTCTTATTCTTGGGTTTACGTTGAAGATCAAAGTTAATTATATATTTTTCATCCCAATTTTTATACATATATATCTCATATTTTTATTAATTCCTTTTTTCAATATCAGGCACGGTACCGTACCTCACCGGCCACCGAACGGTACCATGTTTGGATGCTGTTGAAATTTTATCGATCGATCCTCGATGACCCTCCATATTGTTCCTGACCATGGAGCGCATCCACATGGCTAGGAGCAGCCTCACCATAGAGGTATGACTCCCCTGCATCTACCACCCCTGGAACCCAACTTGAAAATATCTACCACCTGCTGGTCACGGAACCCATCGCGGAACTGCAATCGCGAGGTTCTCGGGCCTGCAATCGCTCCGCGGAACTCACGATTGCAGTTCCGTCGTGCTTGCAGGTCCGAGAAACTGCAAACGCGATGTCCTCGGACCTGCAATCGCTCGTCGGAACTCGCGATTGGAACTCGATTGCAGGTTCCGTGGAATTGCAAACGTGAGGTCCGCGGAACCACGATTGCGGAATCTCTGCGATGATGATTTGTGATTGGCGATCGGTGACACCCGGACACATCGGACACCTGCAACGGATGATCGAGCTTTGCGTAGAGATTGGACGGTCGAATGTGGTGTCCTTCACATGTGCCTTACGGACTTGTACCTGTACTCTTCCAGAAGCTTCCTATTTTTATATCATATTATTATTTTTTAAGTAACAAAGCCCATTCAAATTTGTTATAGGATTTGTTTAGACTTGACAATTCGCGTGTAACACGATATGACACGAACAAGACTGATACGACACGATCACGATTGACACGAACACGTCCATTCCTTTTTCCAACATTGTATCAGATGTGTTTTCCGATCCTAAGAGCATTTAACACGCACTGTTGCTGCTACTTCTGACCTGCTGCTACTTCTGACCGACCCTCGCATTTCGGAACCACTCGTCGGAACCTCAATTTTCGGATCCATTCAGAGTTTCCTCCATATCAAACTCAAAACTAATTATTTGATTTAGAAGATGCAGTTCATACCGTTGATCAACTGCTTCGTTCTTCGATCAACAGTTCATTGATCTAACGATTTCTCCACCGACGACCTCCTTACATGCCCAAATTTTTAGACATGATGGTGTAAAGATCAAATTCTCGTTAGCTGGATCAACTTGTTCTCACTGTTGCCATTTTTTCCAAAAATAAAATTTGAGAAATACACGACGAATTGAAATAGATTTTTCGCCTCTTAAAAATTTCAAATATTAGTGACCACACAGGGATCAGCTTCAAAAAACATAGACTAATCAAAAGACAATTTGAGAAAAAGATTAGATTAACATAGTTTACAATAACACAATTTTTTAAGAGAACAAAGATTTCTAACGACCTTCAATTTGCGAAAAAGTAACATCATTAATTGTAAAGTTCAAACTATCAACAGATGATTTAGAATTACCGTCATTGCAAAACGCTGGTCTCTTTGGTTCTTGCAAGATAGTTAATTCGTTATTCAACATGAACAATACATCGCAAATTGTGGGCCTATCAGTAGCACGATCTTGAACACATAACAATCCAATTTTTATAAAGCGAACAACTTCCGATGTATTAGACGAACTACTAAGACTTTCATCCAATAGCATTATAGATTTCTGATCATTGAATAATTTCCAAGCCTGTCATGAAACCCAAAATAGTTATAAAATCATAACAAATAAACACATTCATCTTCATAAAAAAACATATTCATGATTAATGGAACCACAGTAACACACTAACAGTAAGTGTGTAGTTGAAAAAAGAATTTAAATATTGATTTATTTTCAATTCTAATCTTACCTCTTCAAGAAGGTTGTGGTTTGAATCATTTTTATAGTATAAACGGTTTTTTTTGCCACTCGTAATTTCCAACATCAATACCCCAAAGCTGAAGACATCAGATTTTATCGAGAAGTTCCCACTACTTGCATACTCTGGGGACATGTATCCACTGCATGGTGAACTTTTTATTTGAATTAGAGAATAAATTACATTAATCTAGGAAACAAATATGATCACACTCACTATGTTCCAATTATTCTTCCAGTGTTCTCCTCCAATTGATCGGCATCAAATAGCCTTGCAGTCCCGAAGTCTGTTATCTTTGGATTCATGGCATCATCTAGAAGTATGTTTGCTGCTTTAAGATCTCTATGAATTATTTTGAGTCTTGAATCTTGGTGTAGATAAAGTAGACCTCTTGCAATTCCCTTGATAATTTCTGCACGATTTGGCCAATCTAGGAGATATCGTTTGTCTCCTGTTTAAGATTGAAGAGAAAAACTAATATAACATTGAACGAGAGATTTAATTGTTTAAAAATTTGACATGATAAAGTTAACAGATGGGCATACCAAAGATAATGGTGTCTAAACTCTTATTTTTCATGAATTCAAAGACAAGAATCCTTTCATCTTCTTCCATACACCATCCTAGTAATCGTACAAGATTTTTGTGTTGTAGCTTTGCAATCAATACAACTTCATTCCTGAACTCATCTAATCCTTGTCCAGAACCTTTGGAAAGACGTTTTATTGCTATATCCATACCATCTGGCATTGTGCCCTAAGATATATTATACATGATTAACTAATCGATCTTCTTTATAATAATAATTTCTACTCACCTAATAATAAATATGACAATTGCATAAGTCAAGACAGATAATTAATACCTTATAAACTGAACCAAATCCACCTTGCCCAATTTTATTTTCACTTGAAAAATTATTCGTTGCAGAAGAAATCACCGAAAAGTCAAACAAAGAAATCTCATCATTCAACGATAAATTGTGGTGGTGGGATGTCGTGGTACCTTGTATAAAATAGAGTAATAATTAGGTCAAGTTTCATCGAGACTAAATGTTATTGAATTACCTTTCTGTAATCTTGTGTTTTTCTTCTTTGCCTTGATCCATAAAAAGATGAAAATCGTTAAAAGAAAGCTGAATACTCCAATTGAAACTACTGCAATTATTACAGGTTTGTTTTTGCTTTCACTTGAATCGTGAACTGGGACCAAAAGATTTAATTTTCAAACATATAATAGTAAAAATTTGCATCAGTAATAAATAAAAAGTATATATTGAAATTTAAGAGTATACCTACTTGGAAGAAGAGAATTTGTCAAATTTGTGGAATTTGTTGAACGAATGTAAAGATCTTGGGTATCTTGATTTACCAAATTCGTATCCATTAGATCACCAAACCACATTATACATCCTCTTGGATTATAACCAGCCAAATACAAAGGAGTATATGCCACACATGAGCAATTGTCTTTGCATGCATGTTTGCATTCATCGAGACTCATATTCTTGTCAATTGTCGAATTGGTAGTGTCCGGTATCTTCAGATTATTGAACTTCAAGAATACATCTCCATCGCCACAAATTATATTTTTCGTTCTCTGACATCCCAATGTAAAATCTCCTGTAACCCAAGAACTTTTCGATTTGGGTTGGAAGCCGTGAAAACATTCGCAGGGATTTTGGACTTGTGATTTGCAAATGCCGTTTGGTCCACACTTAGAATACAAATGACAAGTGTCTTCAGCACTTTCAACTCCATTACCCAATACCCAATTAGGTTTTTTGTATTTCCAATTACCCAATATAACCCATTTAGGTACCTTCATCATCCAAACCATTACGGAAACTGTCATGTTTGGAAATATCGTGCATCTTAAATACGTTCCGTCAATAACATTGTCATATGTGAAAAAGGTTGTGGTTTCATTATCAACATATCTATACATTCCTTCATATGTTATCATACCGCTAAGTCCGTTGAACCAAGCACCGTTCCATGGACCAATCCGGAAAATTTTCTGATTTTTTACAAAGAAAAAGTACTGCTTTGATCCACCAGTATCAATCTTGAACATGAGATCGCCTCTAGAAGGATCACCAAGTTGTTTCCAACTAGTCAAAAACCATTCTTTCTTGGTTATTTTATCAAAACCAAGCTTCATACCTGGAAGATAAGTGTCAGTTGGATAATCGAAGCTATGCCATATGAGACCTCCATTGGTGACTCTCAGATTCCCAGAATTTGACAACTTAGCCACCGTTTGATTCGTGAACTTGGTGTTTTCCACTAGAATTCTTGAATTCGATGACCAAACGACATCAACATCATTAGTGCCATTGATCATGTTCGGGTTTTTGCTTTGTAAAATATTAAGACAACCTTTTTCATTGAGTTGCAGGGCCGCGAATGACTTGGTGATTGGATTTTCACGATTTGCAACCCAAACAACTGTGTCAGTTGAGAAATTATACCACAAGCCCAAATACATGGTCTTTGTGGTCCTTCCCTCAATGTTGATATTATTGCCATTGAAAAAACCAAGAACAAAAATGCCACTTTCTGAAACAAGAGTATCACCATCTCTAAGGATTTGATTCTCACCAATGCTATCTCTCAAGCCATGAGATAATGATAGCAAGAAAGTTGAAATGAATATGACAAGAAGAAAAGCAAAAAAAGGTGGTGGACATTCAGAATTCCTCATACTTAGCCTCAACAGTGAAATTTGAACAGATTGATGGTAGAAATTTCATCAAGATGTAAGCTTGTTGGTATGGATAATCATCTCAAACTCAATATCAATTACTGCAGGCTTGTGAACATTTAAAATACAGAATGATGAAAAAAACACCTAAATCAGAAAAAGAAACATAATAATATGATACCAAAAGAAAACCAATCCAATCAATTTCAACAACTAGATTATTATAAAAAACATACCAGAGTGCAAAATATTGGAGGGTTTGAGATGGGCAATACAATGGTCGACGGCTAGTTGTAGTTGAATGTTGAAGAAGAATATTGGGGATTTTAAGAATTGGATTATTGAGCAAGTCGTAGCAGTGGTACCACTATATAGTTGGTTGGTACATAATAAAAGCTAAGATGTAAGTATTTACGGAAACCTCACATGCCAACTATCTATTATTAATGCGAAGATGACATGAAGTTAAGAAAATGAGTGACCAATATAAAAAATAAACATGAACAAAAAATCAGGAAGCAACCAAATTTAGATTGGGCATCCTGCCAAATCAGCAGAAAATCACTAACAGGATACTGTATGTTCTTAGGAACATCAGTAATTTCATGGAAATCCAAGAAACAGGACACTGTCTCTCTATCATCATGTGAAGCTGAGTATAGAGCCATAAGTAAAGCACAATGTGAGATACTGTGGTTACACCAGCTATTTAAAGATTTAAAATTAAAAATCAAACTGCCAACCTCATTGTACTGTGATAACAAGTCAGCCATATATTTGGCAAATAACCCAGTATTCCATGAGAGAAGCAAGCATATAGAGATTTCTTGTCACTCAATAAGAGAGAAGATAGAAAAAGGAATAATCCTATTAAAACAAGTAGGTACAAAATACCAACTTGCAGATATCTTCACAAAATCATTGGGTGAGAGTGAAATTTCAGAATTCTCAGTCAAGCTAGGAATTTACAATGTATATTCCAAGGCTTGAGGGGGGAGTATAAGAATACATGAAAATCTAGGGAAAATAAAGCAATTATCCCACAAAACTAAGTCCAGGATCTAATTGGAATAAAACTAAACCAAAGGTTATAACAAAACGATTTAATTGTTTTGTTTATAACTTGAAAGGGGTTTCTTATAAATATTTCAATAAATCGTTAATTGGACTAAAATGCAATTAAAAGAAATAACAGGTTATTACAAATAAGTTGTTTTAACCTGAATGAATTTCCAGATGGGTCAACCCGCAAATTCTCCAGTTATTTAATAGTATAAGGACTATTAAATAAAATACACAAACTTAAGTAAAGGATTAAATTGTTATTACTAATAAGTTTGTAGTTTATGCAGCAATTATTACAAATCAATTTAAGTGGATCCGGGTCAAGAAGTATGAATCAGAATCCGGAACCCGATTAAATTAGTTTTATTAAAACGTTGTAATTAGTTAATGATTAAGCTGTATAAGTACTGGAGATTTGTAATAAACATTATCAAGTTTTTAATCAAAGAAAACTTAACAAATTTCGTTTTCTCCCCTTTCTTCTTTTCTTTCACAACCCAACTCCAACGGTTATTTCCGTTTTATCCCAAACTGGAATTGGGCGGAAAACCCTAGGAGTCTCCGTCGATAATCACTGGCGCTCATCTCCGGACTGCGTGAGATAGCTTCCTGACGTCGCCGACTGCTCCAGCAACAGGATTTAAGATGGTATCATTAAATGATATCCTGGATGAACGACGCTCACTGGTTGACAGCCCACCCAATGCTTCCGCAATTTCTCCACATAATGCTCCGGCAGTTTCTGCTGCAAGGCCGAGTGACCCAATTCAGACGCCGGCAGAGTCCAATCGTTCATCATCTGGATCAACAGGAAAATCCAAAGCAAATCATCAATACCAAGATGAGTTCTATGACAATTCTTTTTTTAAAAGACATAGAACACAAAGGTATGTGTCCCCTTTACAGGACCCAGAGTCCTCATTTTTCCTCACCTCCGGTGATCATCCGGGGGCTTTACTAGTTTCTGACCGTTTCATTGGAGAAGCCAATTATATAACATGGTCAAATGGAATGAAAGTTTCTCTAGTTTCAAGGAGAAAAGACTCCTTTATTAATGGTAAAATTAAGATGCCTGATGATACTGAAAGTAGAGAATATAATATCTGGAAAATTGTAAACGGACTAGTCTTAGCATGGATATTAAACTCTGTTTCCCCTCAAATTCAGTCCACCTTGATGTATTCAAGTAATGCACACCAAATATGGGTTGATTTAGAAAATAGATACAAACAAAGTAATGCCCCTAAGGTTAGCCAAATCAAATATGAACTTTGCTGTCTACAACAGGGAACAATGACTGCCTCTGAATTTTACGACAAGTTTAGATCAATTTGGGATCAACTCACCCAAATTGATGAAATAAAAGAAGAATTTTGCAAAATATGCAAAAAATTGTATCTACAAAAGGAGGAAAGTGACATGATACATCAGTTCCTCCTAGGATTAAATGAGAATTTCTACAACCTTAGGACCCAAATTCTGTCCCTAGAGAAATTACCCAACATGAATAAGATTCTTGGTTTAGTTATTCAAGAAGAGAAGCAAAGATTCAAGTTTAGAGAAAATACTGAAAAATTAGAATCTGCCTTCTATTCTAGAGATAAAAATGCTTCTAAAGACAATGATAAATCAAGGATTATGTATTCTAAGAGTGGAAAAAAGCTGGATACTAAATACTACTGCGATAATTGCAAGTATTATGGTCACACTAGGGATAAATGCTTTCATTTAGTTGGGAAACCCAAGGACAAAAAGAAATTTCAGGGGAAGAAAAATACTGAAAATTTGGATGCTGCAAATCAGGTTACATCCACTAGCAACCAGCAACAACTGGTTCTTAGTCAAGAAGAGATTCAACTATTCAAAGAATTAGTCTCTTCAACAAAGGCCAATAGTAATTCAGGTAATTACTTATCATTTTCATTTAATATTAATTCCCATATTGAAAATTGGATAGTGGATACCGGTGCATCACAACACATGACAGGTAGCATTCATTTATTCACTAAACCATTAATAAAAGAATACAATCATTTTGTCACCATACCTAGTGGAAAAACTCTTGTAGTTAAAGGGGTAGGGTGCATCAAAATCTCTGAAAACCTAATTCTAAAAAATGTTTTATTCATTCCTGAATTTAAAGTTAATCTCATAGCTATAAGCAAATTAACTTTAGACAATGACATTAAAGTAATCTTTGATGATCATTGTTTTAAATTTCAGGAAAACAAGTCCGGGAGAGTGATTGGCAAGGGTGAATCAAGGAATGGATTATATTTTTTCACCCCCCACATCTTCCTAGCAAATTCAGCCATCGACTTCAAAACATGGCACCATAGATTGGGGCACATCTCCTCAGAAAAGATGAAAGTTTTAGCCTCAAAATACAAAATTAAATGTAAAAACACAAATTATGATTGCAATAGCAATAGTTGTAAAAATAGTACTTGTAATAGTGATATGAATATTTTTTTGAATTCTAAGATGAATAAAACTTCTGTTTTGAATAAAAAGGATGAAAATCCATTTTTTGATAAAAATTCTTCTTTATATAAATCTTTTTCAGATAATATTAGAGATGTTGAACAGAATTGTATGATTTGCCTACTAGCAAAGCAAACAAAACCCAAATTTGCTATTAGTTCTTCAAAAACTAAAAAAAATTTTGATCTCATTCATATAGATTTATGGGGAAAATTTCCCATTACAACCCATGATGGTTTTAATTATTTTTTAACCATAGTAGAAGATTTTAGTAGAGGCACATGGATTTATTTAATTAAAGATAAATCAATGACATTAAATTGTATAGAAACATTCTACAAAATGGTTAAAACTCAATATAATACAAAAATAAAAATTATTAGAAGTGACAATGGAGGTGAATTCACCTCAAATAATTTCAAAAAAATGGCTGAAAAGCATGGAATAGTTCAGCATTTTTCATGCCCATATACTCCTGCACAAAATGCAAGAGTAGAAAGAAAACATAGGCATCTCTTAGATGTTGCAAGGGCCCTACATTTTCAAGCTAAAATTCCATTAAAATTTTGGGGGGAGTGCATTTTAACTGCAGCCCACCTAATCAATAGAATTCCTTCCAAAACCATTGAAAATAAAACACCTTATGAAATTATTCATGGGAAAATTCCAGATTATAACAATCTTAAATCTTTTGGTTGTCTATGCTATGCATCAACAACACAAAAGCAAAACAAATTTTCACCAAAAGCCTATCAAGGCATATTCATGGGATACCCTAAAGGAATACTAAGAATTTCAGACATGAAATTCTTAGTGAAATTCTTAGTATCTAGAGATGTTTCTTTTAGGGAATCTATATTCCCATTTAAAGATAACACAATAATAAAAAATGATGATGAAGAATTCATCAATTTTCAAAAAGTTTATAATAATGTTTTATTATTCCATGATGATTCAAATAAATCATGGTATGACTACAAGAGTCACAAACAAAACAGAAATAAAACAAGAAAAATTGATCCTCAAACAGTAGAGGTAAAAACAATAAAAGATGATGCTCTGGACAGCATTCTAAATACTGGAAATGAGATTAATATTTCAAATCCAGGACTCTCTGAATCTTACAATTCAGATACTGATGTGATAAATCACACAAAAAGTATCTCAATCAGTAAAGATACAACAAAAACAACAATTGAGTCAAATAATAGCCATCAAAATGGCAAAAATACTGAAAATGTCCAGAACTCAGAAAATAATGAAAATACTGTAAATGAATCTGAAAATAATGAAACATCTGAAAATGTTCAGATTCTAAATGAAAAACAACAAACAGAAGAAAATACAATATCTGAAAATTCAGAAGAACAAGATACACAGCTTCAAGCTGTCCATCACATAATTTCAGAAAACCCCCTGGAAATTATGAAAAATAAAATAACAAGAGTTGGAAGGGTAATTCACACACCAAAAGCATACAAGGATTTCTTTCTTGAAAAAGATAGTGAATATGCTATTGATAAGAAAGGAAAATATCCAATATGCAATCAAGTATCTTATCATAGAATTAAAAATAGTCATAAAAATCTTTTAAATAAAATTTCAGTTATAGATGAGCCTAGATCTTATTCAGAAGCTTCTAAAAACCCAAAATGGGTGGAAGCAATGGATAAAGAAATGGAGGCACTACTTTTAAATAAAACTTGGGATTTAACTATGCTACCTCATGATAGAAAGGCTATAGGATCCAAATGGATCTATAAAGTAAAATACAAACCTAATGGTGAAATAGAAAGGTATAAAGCTAGACTTGTAGCTAAAGGCTACACTCAAAAAGAAGGTTTTGATTATTACGAAACCTTTGCCCCAGTAGTGAAAATGACTACAATTAGGACAATAATTGCAATTTCAGCAATCAAAGAATGGAAAATATATCAATTAGATGTAAATAATGCTTTTCTTCATGGAGATCTCCATGAAGAAGTATATCTAAAACCACCACAAGGACTCCTCAATGAAGGAGATAAAAGGGTTTGTAAATTAAACAAATCCTTATATGGTTTAAAACAAGCATCCAGGAATTGGTTTGCTAAATTGAAAGGAGTTCTCCTTGAGATGAATTTCTCACAAACACCCTCTGATTATTCATTATTTGTCAAGAACAATAATGAAAATCTGATATACTTATTAGTATATGTAGATGATATTATCATCACAGGAAATAATGAAACAGAAATCTTCTTAATTAAGAAGAATATTGAAAAAAAATTCAAAATTAAGGATCTAGGAAAATTATCCTATTTTCTAGGAATTGAGGTTTCATATCCTTCAAAAGGCATATACTTATCTCAAAGAAAATATGCTCTTGGCATCCTAGAGGAAAGTGGACTCATGGATGCAAGACCATCAAAAATCCCAATGGAAAGACATGTGAACCTAAGGAATGAGAAGGTTAAACCATTAACAGATCCAACTTTTTACAGGTCGTTAGTAGGAAAATTAATATACCTAAACATAACTAGACCTGATCTAACCTTCTCTGTCCATTGGTTAAGTCAATTTATGGGAAACCCAAATGAGATACATCTCCAAGTGTTATTCAAAGTAATAAGATACATTAAGAATGCTCCTGGACAGGGTATTTTATATCTAAATCAAAACAAAATGGATCTTCATGGCTATTGTGATTCAGATTGGGCATCCTGCCAAATCAGCAGAAAATCACTAACAGGATACTGTATGTTCTTAGGAACATCAGTAATTTCATGGAAATCCAAGAAACAGGACACTGTCTCTCTATCATCATGTGAAGCTGAGTATAGAGCCATAAGTAAAGCACAATGTGAGATACTGTGGTTACACCAGCTATTTAAAGATTTAAAATTAAAAATCAAACTGCCAACCTCATTGTACTGTGATAACAAGTCAGCCATATATTTGGCAAATAACCCAGTATTCCATGAGAGAAGCAAGCATATAGAGATTTCTTGTCACTCAATAAGAGAGAAGATAGAAAAAGGAATAATCCTATTAAAACAAGTAGGTACAAAATACCAACTTGCAGATATCTTCACAAAATCATTGGGTGAGAGTGAAATTTCAGAATTCTCAGTCAAGCTAGGAATTTACAATGTATATTCCAAGGCTTGAGGGGGGAGTATAAGAATACATGAAAATCTAGGGAAAATAAAGCAATTATCCCACAAAACTAAGTCCAGGATCTAATTGGAATAAAACTAAACCAAAGGTTATAACAAAACGATTTAATTGTTTTGTTTATAACTTGAAAGGGGTTTCTTATAAATATTTCAATAAATCGTTAATTGGACTAAAATGCAATTAAAAGAAATAACAGGTTATTACAAATAAGTTGTTTTAACCTGTTATTTCTTTTAATTGCATTTTAGTCCAATTAACGATTTATTGAAATATTTATAAGAAACCCCTTTCAAGTTATAAACAAAACAATTAAATCGTTTTGTTATAACCTTTGGTTTAGTTTTATTCCAATTAGATCCTGGACTTAGTTTTGTGAGATAATTGCTTTATTTTCCCTAGATTTTCATGTATTCTTATACAAGGGTCCTATGGAAAATATCACTACCGTTTCTGAGGCCCTCTATGTTCTTGAGCCCACATATGCATCTATTAGAGTATATAGTATTATGAGTGAGCCAACTGAATATGTATGATACCCCGATTCAAGCACCACGTACTCATCATTTCTCTCTGAATGTTAAAGCCATCACCACTCCCTCCTCGAGCCTACATTGGATCGGGTCAGGTTCAACTAGGTAATGGTTCTCAAATTAATATCAAACACACAAATGATGGTATTATTGCAAATGAATACTCTTCATATCTTCTTCACAATATAATTCATGCCCCAACATTCACTAATCCACTATTATCTGTTTATCAGTTTTGAAAGGATAATAATTGTTATTTCGTCTTTGATGTTGTTCATGTTTGTGCTAAAGATCAGGTAATACATCGTGTTCTACTTCGAAGAACGAATAATGGTAGTCTCTACAAACTCATGTCTAAAACTAATCCTGTTTGTTTATCAGCTCTGGTGTCATTATTAGACTTGTCAAAACTTAATTGAAAGACTAATTTTCATTAACCACAAATGAATGTTTAACAAGAGTATTTATAAAATAGTTTGTAACTAACACAATGACCATTTTAACCAAAAGTAATTATCCATATTACTAATTAACTAACTAAGTATTGTATTAATTGCTCTTAGTGAGCTAAATCCTAATTAGTATAGCATGGCAAATCTCATGACGCTCCCTCTCAAATTAGCAATTGAGTAAACTATAATTGATAGACTGTGAAACCTGTCGATGCACCACAACCATTAAAATAGTATTACCTTTCACTCTAGGGAGATCTGTGATAAAATCCATACTGATATTCTCCCAAACTTGAGATGGAATAAGTAATGGTACTAGCAATCCAACCATTTTGGAATTAGATGGTTTGATCTGTTGACATATCAAACACTCCTTGACATATTTCTTTATGATCTTCCCTATATTAGACCAAAAGAATGTTTTAGCAACTCTTTTCCATGTTCTGTGAATACCAGAATGACCTCCAAATTGAGAGTCGTGAAATTCATACAAAATCTTCTTTATAAGAGTAGAATCCTCATTCACATAATATCTGTTTTTAAATAATAGAATCCCATTTCTGACAGAATACCCCACTGTTATATCATCACATTCAGCATATTTGGTGATTAGTGCTTAATTTGGAATTTAGATCAGTGTTGTTTTCCCTTTTAAGCTCTTCTAATAATGAATAAATGGGATGTGATATAGATAATAAAGAACCAGGTGTACCTTTAGAACTAGAGGAGAAAAGAACCTCTCCTTCTTCAATTTCTTCAAAGCTTCTAGATAAAGCATCTGCCACTATATTTTCCTTTTCAGGTTTATAAATAATAGAAAAATCAAATCTCAGTAATTTTCATAAAAATACCTGTTGCTCAGGAGTTTGGATGACTTGGGTGAGTAGATTTTTCAAAGTCCCGTGATCAATTTTAATTATAAAGTGAGATCCCAACAGATAGTGCCTTCATTTACTGACAGCCTGAGTGATTGCAAACATTTCCTTCACATATAAGCACTCATGATCTTTCCTGATAATTTGCTATTGTAGAAACTAATAGGATGAGAATTCTGACTGATCGAGAACTGCCCCCACCCATTTTTGTAAGCATCAGTTTCTACAGTGAATTCTAACTGAAAATCAGGAAAAACCAGCACTGGAGCAGATGCCATTGTTGTTTTTAACCTTTCAAAACTGAGAGTAGCTTTGTCTCCCCACTTGAAGTTATCCTTTCTTAATAAGTCTGTCATTGGAGATGCTATAACTGCATATCCTTTGATGAACCTTTTGTAATATCCAGTAAGATACAAGAACCCTCTTAACATTTTCAGAGTTTTTGGTTGGGGCCATTCCACCATAGCCTTTACCTTCTCTGGATCAGGATGAACCCCATCACCAGCAATAATATGTCCTAGAAAGGACATTGAGTCTCTGCCAAATGAACATCTTGAGAGCTTGGCAAATAACCTGTTTTCTCTGAATAGCTCGAAAACAATTTTCAAGTGGTTAATATGATCTTTAACAGAAGAGCTATATATGATTATGTCATCAAAGAAAACAATAATAAATTTTCTCATATATTTAGAAAATACCGAATTCATCACAGATTGAAAAGTTGTTGGGGCATTAGTAAGACCGAAGGGCATCACAAGGAACTGAAAGTGACCTTGATGAGTTCTAAAGATTGCCCTCTTAGTGTGGTTTGGATTAACTCTGATTTGATGGAATCCAGATCGCAGATCTAATTTTGAATAAATTGTAGATCCTTTCAACTCCCCCAAAATCTCATTAATAGTTGGGATAGGGTATTTGTCTTTGATGGTTAGTGCATTTAAAGCTCGGTAGTCTACACATAGTCTATATCCAGCATCCTTCTTCTTTACTAACAAAACAAGGGAAGAGAATGGGCTTGAGCTAGATTTAATAATTCCCTGTTTTAACATTTCATCAACTAATCTTTCAATTTCAGATTTTTGAAATTGGGGGTATCAATATGGCCTCAAATTTACTGGTTCAGCCCCGGGGTATAGATGGATTGAATGGTCTTTATCTCTCTGTGGGGGAAGATCATAAGGTTCTTTAAACACTTCAAAATATTCCTGCACAACTAATGTAATTTCTGAATTTTTTGTAGTTATTGCAGTACCTTGCTCTACCTCCTCAACTCTTTCAATATAACATAGATAGGCTTCGTGTGTTGATGCAGTAAAACATTTAAGCTGACCTTGTGTCAATGGATCTTTAGAAATCCATGGTAAGCCCACTCAATTTACATTTTTTCCTTTTAGAAAAGATTCCATAATAGAGTTTTCGAAATCAAATGTAACTTTCCCGAATGTTTTTAGGGCTTGGACCCCCATTACCATGTTTGCTCCAACCATCTTAATTAAGAAAATATCCATCCTTACTTCAACATCTTGAATTTTAATCAATACATTTTTGCATACTTTATTGCACACTAGTTATTCACCACTTCCTGTTGATAAATAGAATGGAACAATTAGGCATATTGTTAATTTTAATGTCTTTGCCACATCCACTTGCATAAAATTGTGGTTCGAGTCAATTAACACACTAATGGCTTGACAGTTAATAAAACCTTCTACTCTGATAGTGTTGGAATTTATATTTCCTTCAAATGCATGAAGTGATATCTCAGTTCTCTCTAGCTGTACTACATCAGGTACCTTTTCTCCTTCTGGAGTCGATTCCTGGTCCACTTCCTCTTGTTTTTCAATTTCTACAAACTCAGTTTCATCCACAGACATTCTGAATAATTTGCCTTTTCTACCCGAGCATACACTGTTATGGCTTGCTGAAAATCTCTTATCACAGTTGAAGCACAATCCCTTGCTTCTTCTTTTAGCCCTTTCAGTTGCAGATAACCTCTTAGATCCTGGAATTGTATCAGAGGTCTTACTATTAGGATTATTCCCGGCAGTTTCAGCTTTATTTTGTTGATTGCTAAAATTTGAAAATATTTTTGTTTGCCTTGAAATTTAGGTTGTGATATAATCTCTAAATTTATTAGGCTTGCGTATCTCTCTTCTAGGGCGGGTTCTTGCTATTGAACCGGGTTCGAGGCCGCCCAACGATTCTGGATCGTTTCCTTCTTCCCCATCGTCGCAACTCCTGTCCTCTGTAGCACGAATCTGGTCGACATCTGTTCTGATGGCTTCAAGATTAATTGGCAGCGGCTCCACTACTTCCAGGCGTGCATCACCACCATTGCTAGATCTTCAACGAAGGTAGAAATCTGCATTCTGGCAGTTGCATCAGCGGAACTTATATGGGTACATAATTTACTAGGTGGAATTGACTTTATATGTTAGCAGGATTAATATATTTAAATTGACAATTTAAGAGCGAAATACCTGCCTCATAATCTTGTATTCCACTCCAGAATGAAACACATGACTATAAATTTCAAGTTCGTACGAGAACTAATCAGGAAAAGGTCACTGCAAGTACATCACATCTTCACGAAGGAACTGATAGGTTTATAAAAACCCCGTCGTCGTCCAGATATCTGTAAATTAGAGACAAACTAGGTGTGTGCGATCCCACACAAGTAAGGGAAGATATTGGATTATATATAACTAATCCTTCTTTCTAAAAGGGAATCAATTAGTTATAATTCTATGATATCATTGACTATATTGTTAGTAGGTAGAGTGCATATTGAATAACAACCCACTCATTGTAGTTAGTAGGTAAAATTCACTTTGAAGTGTTTATAAATAAACACAAATAAGTGACATAATGATCAATCGATCATAGTCCAAACAACATCTATCTTGTGTTCTTCATCTCCATGACCTTGATCTTCTTCACCATCCTCTAAGTCGATCCGATACTCTCTCAAAATCTAAAAAGAGAAACTCCTTGTGCTCGAAGAAAGACTGGGAAGGCCACGTTGGCCCACCAGTGATGGTCTCTCGAGGAGAAGGTCGTTGTTCCATTATTTTAAACAACATACATAGACATCATTGAGGATGAGCCGATGAGCATGATAGTGTTGACACCGACGGACTCAATAGTTTTCAATTTTGATGTACACACCAGTCGGCAACACAAATAAATAAAAACGAGACATCCCACCTAATAGCTACCTCATCATAAAAGTTCTAAATCAATAAGTTAATATTAATAGTGAAGTGGATGGGTGTTTGGCGTGAACGATACATTGATTTCCATCATATTCATACAATCATAGAAGATTATATTTCTTCCATAATTAAATGCATTATTTAAGAATTAGAACGAGAATAATGTATAAGACACTAACATATGTATGACGTAAAATAATATAATGTAAAAAACACTAACAATGTACTACGAAAAATTGATCTAATAGACATAATTAATTTAACGTCTTATAAGTAATGATACTCTATTAGAATTAACATCACGTAGGTACACGTTTGTTGATGTTATTCCGCGGGTTAAAGGAAATATCCGTAGAACCTTCTCGAGTTCTCGGCTTCTCTCGTCCTCCGTAAAAGAAGTCCCGAATATTAATACGAGACCTCAAATTTAAAAGAAAGAAAGAAAGAGAGAGTGTTTGATGAAAGGGGGGAAAAGAGTTTTTCTTTCTTTTTTGATCGGATCGAGTTTATGAAAGCCCTAGAAAACTGAATTTGCGATTATTAGGACATTAGATGCTTGGCGGAACGGGACATCTTCCTGTCCCACCGTTCGATCTATCTACGCCTCTTCAATTCTTGGTAACTGCATTCGTAATCGCCTGTGGACTCATCTTTGCCCTCAAGACCGCCGCATCCAGGTATTTCATCGTGGATACAACCTTTGAGGAGAACGAGGTAACACAGGAGGAACTCCGTGATTTTGACGACTCTACATCCTCTGCCATGGCGATCCACGCTCGTGCTGGGAATGGGAAGTGCTTTGTTTGCGGGAACGATGGGACTAAGGAGTGCTCAAGGTGCAAACGTGTACGTTATTGGTGGGTGTTTTCTGTTCATTTTTTATTTTTGCAATATGTATATTTTACTTCTTCTTAATTATCATTATTTTTCGCATCTTTATTTTTTTTATACGTAATTTTGGTTCTTTCTTTTTGAAACTAGACTTTGATCGATTCTTTTTTCGTGGCCTTGGGGGCTGGGTAATTGAGATGCTTGGGCAGTGTTTCTTCGGTATGGGGAAATATAGATTGTAGATTGGAATGCTATTGATTGGACACTCTTTAGTTTTGATAGCTACTTTTCTTCATCGATTAAGCTTTTGTTATTTGTCGTATCTTTTGAAAATACGATGATAAATTGATAACTCAACAATTATAATGAAATCTGGTGGGCGTGTAGTTGTACCAATATGCAAGCTGTGAAAAAAGCTGTGGGTTCTTCCAGTTTCACCATTCTTCTTTTAGAGATTCATTAGATTCTTTTAGTTTCATCTTTTCACAGCTCTCTGTAGAATTAACACTGGCAATAGATTAAAGTATCAATTCAAATAGGTACATCTTTTATTCATGTGTAAGTGGTAAGTGGTAACCTCCCATTTGTAAATACTTGATGTCTTTTGCGATAACTTATTGACCTTCAAGCTTTAATTACAATTTAAATAGTTTTCAAATAAAGATGTTCTTTATCTCCAAGGTTTTTCAAAATTTTATGTCCAGTTTCATTGGTTGCGGAGTCCCTTCTGTTGTAAAGTCGCTTCACCCTTGATTATTGTGCTGAAATCATTTATCTATTTTGTAAATTTTGATTCAAAAATACTTAATTAAGAGGTAGAGTTAGAACTGACTAGTGGTCTCTCTTTTTTTGCCCATCTATAGATTTTGCGTCAAAAATTATCTATTTCTTCTTCTCGTTAATGATAATTGAAGGAAGATGGATTTTATAATAATTCATGTTTAAAAGTCAATTACCCAATCTCTCAGCAGATTTTTTAAAGTATTGAACCTATAATGTAGGAGTAGATTTAGAATCATTGGTTTGGTGTTTTTACTTTGTAACCGATATAAATTTAATTTTGTTGCTTCTTTTCTAGTTTAATTATTTTTATTAACTTAATTGGATGCAAAATCCATATTTCTATTTGATTTTTTTCAAGCATTACTTTAATTTACTAAACCTTATATAACATTTTTCTTTTCAGTTCACTTGGTTGTCAAACTCAGCATTGGAATGATAATCATAAAAGTAAATGTAGAAAAAAAACATATGGTCCAATTACGCTAATTCCTGTACGTGAAATGTACAAGATTCTCGAACAACCTAAGAAGGTTCATTAACTTCCCTCCCACTTATTATAATTGGTGCTTTATTTATTTCACCATAAACATATGAATGTAATCCATTCATTCGACTGAACCTTATATATTACATGCAGATTCTATTCCCATACAATGAGTTTATGAAACTTTACTATTGGGAAAAACAAGTTTTTCCTCCTTGCGGACTATTAAATTGTGGAAACAGGTTAGTTGATAATTCATTTTTATGAATTTTGTAAAAAAATATTCATGGATGCAAAATGATATTTCTATAACTCTTTGTCATTTTTCAGTTATTATAAAAATTAATCGTGTATCTTTATCAAAAAATTTTTTTGTGTATGTATCCAAATATATATTTATTTTAGAGTAGTATGCTAACTTATATTTGGATATATTCGCTTCCAGCTGCTATGCCAATGTTGTTCTTCAATGTCTTTCATGTACAAGACCACTTGCTGGTTACTTTTTGGAGGGTTCTCACGCAAAAGAATGTAAAATCACCAGTCATTCTATACTATAAAATCTTGAAATTTTATTTAAACGATACTTGCATCATAAATGATATTGTGTTTTTTGTTTGCATAATTTAGGTACACGGAGTGATTGGTGCTTCTTGTGCGAGCTTCATTATCATATTAAAAAAGTGACGCAAAGTTCACAACCTTTTTCTCCAGTAAATATTATAACAAAATTGCCTAATATTGGTAGTCATCTTGGCAATGGCAAACAAGAAGATGCTCATGAGTTCATGAGGTTTCTTCAAATTCTGACTTTTTGGATATTTTCCTGCATCATTTGGTTTTCTCATAGAATGATCTTATAATGCATATAAATATACGTGCGACATTTCAGGTGTGTTGTAGATACAATGCAATCAGTCTACCTTGATGAATTTGGAGGCGAAAAGGCTCTAGATCCAAGTACCCAAGAAACATCACTTATTCAACACATATTTGGCGGTCTTCTCCAATCTCAGGTTATATTCTTCTAGAGAGATGTTTCCAATCTTAGATTTTTGACTAATAAATATGCAGTAATTTTTTTTATGCTCATCTGATCATCACTAGTTTCATTTGTGGTTGCAATCTATCTCATCACAAATGATCGTTTTTTTATGTTCAGGTGATTTGCACAAAATGCAATATGGTCTCAAACCGATATGAAAACATGATGGATCTGACTGTTGAAATTCAAGGGGAGGCAGAATCTTTAGAAGACTGTTTGGATAAATTCACTGCAAAGGAATGGCTTGATGGAGATAATAAATATAAATGTGATGGGTATGCTTGTCAAAATTACAACATATTGCTTCATTTTTTTAATGAAATCACATGCTTATCAGTGATCATATATTATCATATATAGAGTTCTCATGAATTTAGATGTGGACATAATAAGTTCTGAGTTTGTTATTTAACTTATTTTTACTTTTATTAGACTATTTCTATTTAACCATGGGTAAGTTTTTTCTCCCCATTCTTATATCTTCAACGACCTCTTCCTTCCATTCCAGGGTATTCTACATCCTTGGCGATCACTGGAATACCCATTTAGTTGACTAATATGATAGAAATATCAGGAGGAGAATATTATTCTACATCTTAGAAGATGGAAAATATTGTGTAAAATTCAGACTTAAATATCAAAATTTTCCAGGCGTTTAAGGTAAGAACTTATAAAGCTTAATTTCTATGATATGCACATTGATTTCTTCTATTACTTTATTGATGCTAGATGCAATGATTACGTTAAAGCATGGAAGCGACTCACTGTTCACCAAGCTCCAAATATCCTGACAGTTACCCTTAAGAGATTTCAGGTTTATTACATGTTATCTTTTGAATACTTCATATAAATATGTTGTGTATATTGATTGTTTACTTTTAATTGAAAAATTACTTTCCTGTAATGATTTATCACTCATCATTATACATCCTGTAACACAGAGTGGAAGGTTTGGAAAATTGAATAAAAGAGTTGCAATACCTGAAACTATGGATCTTGGACCGTATATGAGCAGTACGAGAGATGGGGACAGTCTTTATGATTTATATGCTGTTGTTGTGCATCTGGACCTGATGAATGCTTCTTTCTTTGGACATTACATATGCTACACCAAGGATTTTAAAGGAAATTGGTACAGGATTGATGATTGCAAGGTATTTTTGTCAATTTTTCTTGTTACAAGTAATTCCAGTTATACCTTTTCTTTATCTGTCACTATATGCATTATCTGTAGGTATTGAAAGTTGAATTGGAGGAGGTGCTTTCCCAAGGAGCTTACATGCTTCTATATAGTAGGTAAATAATGTTTTGAAAATTTAATCTTTAATTATTTGTGAAAATATTAGCATACTAATTTTGATGTGAATCATGTGATCATGATTTAGTATTGAATTAATAATATGCATAACGATTATTATTTGTAGATATGGTAATCACAACTCAGTGACTAAAAACATGGTAATTTTTTAAACTTCTTTTTCAGGCAGTGTGTACGCCAGCCCAAAACCTCAACAGATGCAGACAGAAACATGCTTGATTCTGTCAATTCTAACACATTAGATTCTGTAAGCACCCTCTTCTTGTGCTTTGATTGCAATTTTCATTTTTTCTGGTAAATTCATGATATGTTTACATGGTCAAACTTGTGTTTTCTCTTGCAGATTGATGATACTGCACTAAAAAATAAGTTACATGTCAATGATAACAATGCTGATGCCAGTAGCGAACAAAAAATTGCCATGGCTGTTAATAGATCTGGAAAATCTAGCTTTGATGTGTTATCTCTCCATGATGATACTCATATCAAAATCGCAGAAAAAAATAACATGAACATTGATAGACCAGGAACATCTAATTTAAGCAAAGCATACCAAGAATCGCAGATTGATCACTTTCTATCTGGAAAATATGAGTCAGCCAACTATCTGGACAAAGTTGCAACGATTTCTGATACAAGCTCGGTGCATGACATGTTGGAAGAAAATCATAAACCTTCACATGGTTTTTTTGGTCTCAGTGGGGATCGTAAACCTTCAGATGGCAATGCTCCACGTTCTTTATGTGAGATGAGTATGGATGGTGGTTCATTATATGATAATAGAGCAATCAAAATTTCAGCAAGGCCTCGAACCAGTTCTACATATCAAGGAACACAACCTCTCTTTTCTCGTGGTTTTCTTAATAAACCAGCGAGGAAGAAGTCTCTACAGCCACAGCTGTTAAATCAAGGTATTTGCGTGATCAATGCTGATAAATGTAATGGTGTGTCTGAGATGGAGCTTATGAGTGCAAATCCAGATAATGCTGGTCATTCTTATGATTCACATAATAAGCATGTTAATGGAGAAACAAATTTTCAAGTTGAAAATGGCAAAACCGACTGTTCCTTCGAGGATGGCAATGTTTGCATTAGAAAACCAGTTATTACAAACATTGAAAGTAATGGATTACTTACAAAGCCTTGTGTAGATTCTAGAACTGTTGAAGTCTCTGTTAAGGATATTCGAGAAAATGGCTCTTCAAGAGATAGACAATGTTATTCTAAGGAAATATCACCCGAAAAAGATTCCGAACAAGATCTTCAAATTTGTGATTCTCAACTGGACTTAATATGTGAAAATGGCACAAACAGCCTCACCTCTAGTTTATTATCTGCATCTAATGGGTTCATTAGTAAGGTTTCTCGAGTATCTGGAGATAGCAATGGAATTTCCAAATTCAATGAGATGGATCCTTCTGAGGAAGCTTCTCTAAAGCATATTTCATGTTCACAGACAGTAAGTGGAAGTGATACGAATGGGTTTTCGGATGTTAAAGCCTCAATCCTTCCAAATGGCTTTCCAGATTTCAAAGCGCCAATTTTTCCAAATGGCTTTCTTACCAAGTCTCGTGAAGACAATAAGATATGCATAAAAGATGGTCTTTCTGGTCAAACAAATAAGTCTTTGGAGAGGAACTCCAAAGAGTATTTTGTTTCTTGCCAGGAGATGCGATGTTGTAGTAATAACACAGATGAGCTTGGTAACCGTAAATCAGACTTGCAATTCAGCTCTAATGGTGGATACTTAAGTAAATCTGTAGATGGTTGTCCCAACAGAATTGAGTCAAATGGATATTCTGACTGTTCGCTCCTTCGGAGTGGTATTATAGGTCGTGCTGAATTATCGAGCCCATTGAAAAACAAGGAGACAGATTATGAACATGATCGTGATGTTTCCAGAAAAAACATAGAAGAGTGTTGTTAAATCAGATAGATAGATAGGCTTTAATGCTTTATAGATCAAGTCTTACAACTCAAGGTGGTTCTGTGCTTTGTGTTTCTGGCAATGCTAATTTTTAAATATGAGGTCACACGACACAGAAGGTGTAGTTGACTTCTGATGAATCATTCACTGTTTTCTTTAATCTAACAAGGGTGAAAATGAGGTAAAACATAATGGCTCGTCCCGGGTTTTCTTAGTGCAATAAAACCTGGGAACATATTATTAGTTTTGAAAATGTTGTAGGCCTTTGATGGAAAATGACCAGCAGTCTATATTTTGATCTCATTTCTTCCTTATTTTCTGGATTTCATAAAGATTTTTTCTACCACTAGTCTCCCACTCTCGTGGTTCCTTCTAACATATGAAAGGAATCGTTGCAGGTTGGTGATTTGATATTTTCCATTATTCTTATAATTTATCGTCATTTTAGTGAGTTGCCGAAATCATAAATTGTAATTATTCTAGTTTTTCAAATATTGTTTCAACTAGAATCGGATTGTTTTTGACTATCATATCCAGTAGCTGTAAGTCTGTAACTAGTTTTCAATTTTAAAACTTGAAGATACTATGAAACTTTGATTTACATGCTGTTTTTTTTTTAAATTAAAAAATGTAATCATTTTTCTTTCCCCATAATCAACTCGTAGTTTTGATTGTTTATATGAAAAATCATGTCATTGATAAGGCAGCAGTTCTCTTATGCAATTCAAATCATGTCTGTGAAAAGCAACTAAACATTCCTCTTATTCAATTCAAAACAAAAAAAAGTGCATTAAGCAGAAAACAAACATTGAAGTATGAAATATTGAAAAGTTGACAGTTTTTTTAGGAAAAGTTGAAAGTTGCTGTACCCGAAAGCATAACTTTTTTTTGATACTTTCTAATATACTATTTATTTATTTATTGTTAAAGGTCATACTGTCATCATGGCTCCATAACATTAATTAAAACTAAAGGAATTTGAGAAATTACAATTTTTTTTTTGAATTTGATTAGATAAGCTAAGTACAATTTCGTTTATCAATCTGGATTGAACTTAGCTTGGGATTCCACTGTTTGTTTATGGGTACATTTGTACTTGTTTACAAATTTCCATGTACTGTGAAATCAATTTAGCTGGAGGTATCTGGAGACAGGTTTGGAGACTGTAGTAGAGAAAAAAGCTGATTCCTCTTTCTTCTTATGTTGCTGCTGATTTGCTCTCTTTTTAATCTTCATTATTATAACAGAGTGCAGAAAAAGGTAAAGAGCTAACTTTGTTGTGTGGGTGGTGCTCAATCATGTCATGTGTTACTTGTTAGTACTTATTATGCATGCGCTTGTGTGTTGGCGTCTTGTATCTTTTGCTTTGTTCTCTTGAAAAGGCGTTTTTAAAAGCGGTGAAAAATTTAATACCCATTCAAGTCATTGTCGCTAGGCTTTGAATAGTTTATAATCATATTCATACTTAAAAGAGATTAAAGGACCACCTACCAGCTATAGCAGTAGCCGTCTAACTTAGACTCTAAGTCAGTCAGACTATGTCCATTTAAACACCAGCTTTGTCTGTGCCACAAATGCTCCCTCCAAATCTAACATTTTCCCCGTTGGATTGAGATTTCAGAGTCCTCCCTCATGTATTATTGACGGTTCATGCATGATGCCATGATGTTCATGCAACTAGTTTCGTTTACACTGACAACAGACATGGATTCCAAAGAAAAGAAAATATTAAGTTATTAACACACCAACTCCTCCTTCCCAAGTTCCAAGTCCCAAGTTCCACCACGCGCAAGAGAAGTTTATAAATTTCCACCTTTTTTTAGCATAGAAACCTTTTTAGTTTCCCCACCAATAACGCATGTAATGGCTAAAAGGAGGAATTAGGGTTAGGAAAGCTTCTTACCACTTAAATACCTAGGGGTGTCTCTAATTGGGCGGGACGTAAAAGGTGCGGACTGCGTTCCGCTAATCGACAAACTAAATTCGTATCTACAGAAATGGAAAAATAAAGCTCTGTCTTATGGAGGAAAAGTTCAGCTATCTAACTGGGTCCTAGTGTGCAAGCTACAATACTGGTTTCAATGTCTCAAAATTCCCATGACGGTGATCAAAAAAACACGACAAATTATTTATCAGTTTATATGGGGGGACTCTAAAGGTATGACATGGAGCAGAATGATTATGGCTAAGGAAGACAGGGGCCTAGGACTGGCGGATCCGGTGTTACTCGCTAGAGTTGCTAGGGTCAAATGGGCTTATAGAATCTGGAATGGGGGTTCTCCATGGGCGGTTTGGATGCGGGCACGCTATCTCAAAGGTGGAAATCCAATTATGTTCCAAGGACTCTCCGATATGGACAAGCATATTGAGAGCCAAAGATGATATCAATTTATGCTACCCTGCAGGGCTGGATTGCACAGTCAACGGTAGTATAAAAACGAGCCTCTTAAGAGCAAAACTATCACCGCCAGCCGTCGTTGATCCTCTGGCTATAGGAGTGTGGACATGCTAAGATGGCCTTCTGTCTATGGAGACTAAGATGGGGCAAGCTAAAAACATTCGATAAATTGAGGTCGTGGGGGATAGGGGTTCCAGCAAAGTGTGTCCTATGTGATACAGTTGAGGAAACGACAGCTCATTTATTCTTCAATTGCGAATTCAGCTGGTCTCTTTGGAACGAATTTATAAGGTTGACAGATAATGCACTATGGAAACTTATGGGTATCACGGAAATAAAGCTAGGAGATATAAGGGTGGGTGATATCATGGAGGGGATATCCAAATTCAGGAAGTCAGCACCATGCTGGGGGCTACATTGGAATGCACTTGCAGCGTTTATATGGCACCTTTGGAGGGAGAGGAACCTACGACATAAGGAGGGGCTCTCTCGACCGGTAAAAGTCGTGGCAAGGGATTTTATACGAGATTTGGCTATTATCTATGATTATCGCATATTTAAAAAAGCGCATAGGTTAAGTTTGGAGGACACAGCTATCAGAAGGTGGGAGGAAGCCTCGCTATTGTTTACTGACCTACAAGCCGAGGATTAACAAGTTATACCTATTCCACACATCCTATCGTACTTTTAGTTGTTTAATTAATTGTCTATCTTTTTTAATATCGTAGATTGTAATTCCTTTTATTTTTAATATAAATCGCCATTAAAAAAAAAGAAAAAAAAAAGAAAGGAGGAATTAAAATTATCATGAGATCGATGGTAAATTGGTAATTGACAAAAGAAGTATGAGGCAAACTTACAAGACTACTTACTACAAGTGAATCGATTTTTGACAAACAATTGAAACGAAAACTGAATGAATGAATATCAAGTTTACATACGGTTAATATGTATAGTGAGTGAGTAATAATACGGTTAATAACCACCAACAGTTATAAATTAATTAACAATCTAACTAATCTATTTTATACATGAAAAACGGCACGATTTTATTATGTCTTGTTACAATTTTAGTGTCAAATTATTTAACACCAATAATAATAGTGTTAGTTTATTTGATCTTTTGAACAAAAAATAAAATCACAATACTTAAAAAAATAGGACGCGCTTCAGACGCGTCTTATCTTGAATGCGTCACCGTCCGTCATCAAATCGTGTTCATTAATATTTAATCAAATGACTAAAATAATATACTGCACAAAATACTAACATATGTACAACGTAAAATAATATACTGCAAAAGACACTGACACATGTACGACGAAAAATCAATCTAATGGACATTATAATTAATTTGACACATTTTGATCTTGGTACACCTGATAATTACTCTAAAAAAATACGTTAAGATACGATATTATAATACAAAACATTATATATAAATACACTCCGGTTCACAGACGACAGCGTACCATGTGATACCGCCCTCGACGTTCGACGGATGCGCATCAGACGAACCACGCTACGTCGATCGTCCGTTCCTTGGCAAAACTTGAAAGTTAGATTAGTCCGGCACAGATCCCATGGTCTCGGTAGCAGCTAGTCAGTAAAGGCATGGTCTCCATTGTACCTTCTCCGCGTAACATCTTACCGTTGTACCTTCGCCGATCACGTTACCCTACCGGGTCAAGTCAGACACCCCACATCTATTCGGAGAACGTTGAAGTCCCCATGTCCGAGTAGCAGTTGTCCGCGTCACCCTACCGGACATGCCAAATTCGTACGCAGGGGGTATGGGTCGGTGTCCAATCGCATGTCCGGTGGCAGGTAAAAAAATTGGACGGCAAAAAAAAAACTAGGGATTGAACGGCTAGATTAAATGTCCGCATTAGGTACCTTAAGAAAAAACGTCCGTCCCAAAATCGCGCCATATATAAATATAAAATTTATTTCTGTACACTGAGCTTAATTACATGTGCCATTGTGCGCTGAAGTTACCCTTACCATAGTATAGTGTCACTCACGCACCGTAGTCGTATATATGAACTACGTTAGGTGTCAATCTCAATGTCAACTGACATAGATATCGTGCTGAACGACCAGGGCATCCTTACAAGTACGTTACATCTATATTTCGACTGTCAATACCTTACCTAATACTTATACGGTTGATAACTTTAGTCTGAATGTATATATTCTTTTCACGATTTTATTCTTTTTTACTGTCACGCAATTAATATTGATTTGATATGCTTTTTGTACGAATTTTACATTGATGAGAGTATAAATCCAGTCGAGAGTGATTTGAATATCGAATGAATTGTGTTTGATTTCTTCTCTTAGCATCTATTTATACATGCATCAAAACCGTTACTATTAGAGTCAATAACTACACCCAATAACTACACGCAATAATCACATATGTTATAACTGCACCCAATTAACTCATTCTGTAATGTTTGTCTTTAATGTGGGATCAATGCACCAGACGTTATCTTCAACACGCCCCCTTCAATCTCGAGGAGCTTCTCCGACAAGATTGGATTTGAGCTCCAAAAACGGTCCTAGCCTTAGGGCCTTAGTAAGAATATCTGCTCTTTGTTTCGAACTTGGCACATGACGAACTGCAAGACTTTGATTTTCGACTCTTTCACGGACGAAATATAAATCAACCGCCATGTGTTTGATTTTTGTGGTGAAAACTGAATTAACCGTGATTATTGTAGCGCTTTGATTGTCGTAGTAATTTTTCATCGGTTCGTCCATATTCATCCCCAAACTCCCCAAGTAACGACTTTAGCCATTCCAACTCGCTTACGGTAGCGGCGATGCTCCTGAATTCCGCCTCCGTGCTAGACCTCGCGACTGTCGGTTGTTTCATGGAGTACCAACCTACAAGCGTGCCTCCTGCGTATATAATGATTCCTGATTGACTCTTACGGTTTGAAGTATCTCTCTTCAGTCCACGTCGCAATATCCAATAGGGTCCATGCTATTTACTCGATTCAGAAAATCCCAAAGTTCTGCGTTCCTGAAAGGTAGCGCAAAATCCGTTTAAGCGCGATCCAATGAAGTGGTTGCGGACGTCATAAACTGTGAAAGTTTATTAACTGAGTAACCGATGTTGGGCCTGGTCAGTAGGAGGTACTGAAGTGAACCCATAATGCGTCTGAATTCTTTATCTTCGGTTCCTCTTCAGACACCAATGATTCGTTCGCAATCATTGGTGTAGGCGATGGCTTAAGGTTTTCCATCCAGCAGTTTTGTAAGAGATTCACGAGATATTATTGCTGATTCAGATTTAACCCTCCTTCCTTCGTATGCTGAACCTGAATACCGAGAAAGAATTTCAATTCATCCAGATTACGTATTGAAAATTCTTTCCCCAAACTCGCTATTATTCTTTGAACTTCCTCTTCGGTTGACCCGCAAATCACTATGTCATCGACATAGACAAACAGAAAAACCGTGTATTCTTTGTCAAGTATAAACAACGATGGATCCGCCTGACTTCCCACGAATTCAATCGACTTAAGAAATTCTTTAAGTCGCTTGAACCACATCCGAGGTGATTGTTTTAGGCCATACAACACACGATTAAGGAGACACACATGACCTGGTTTGTCGGGATCGACGAATCCTGCTGGTTGACCCATGATGATACGTTCATTGAGGTTCCCATACAAGAATGCGTTACTGATGCCAATTTGGTTCAGCCGCAAACCCTTGGAGATGGCGATGGTGAGCACTACTCGAATCGAGACCGGCTTGATGACCGGACTGAACGTTTCATTATATTCAATCCCTTCTTGTTGTCTCATCCCATTTGCGACCAGCCGAGCTTTCAATCTCTCCACCGATCCGTCGTTTTGTTGTTTAACCTTGAAGATCCATTTGCAGTTGATTACGTTGTCCGAAACTTCCCGGGCACAGAAGACCAAGTGTTGTTCCATTGGAGTGCAGCGAATTCTTCACACATTGCCTCTTTCCACCTTGGAATTGTAAACGCGATTTTGACCGATTTGGGAACCATAATCTCGGGCGCGGTAATAGACAATGCGTATTTGGGGTTGGGTTTTTGTATCCTTTCTGATTTCCTTCTATTCATCGGTGACACCACTTCACTTCTCCCCCCCCCGCTGTCTAAAGAATGAGACGACGGAGCGTATTCAGGGTTTGCTGCAACCACTTGTGATGATAGACCACTTTGAGACGATGAACCTCCATTATTGCCCCCAGATTCAAACTGGTCTCGTACTAGTGATCCTTCATTATCGGGCACTGATGTAATCGGGTTCGGTAAATTTCCATGTCCGGAGTCAGGTTGATCGTGAGCTGATTCTTCCACCCCTGTTGCCCGAAGACTTTCTACCAGTATATCCACAGCTAGTGTCATGTCCCGTAGTTGAGTCGTTCGAAAAACACTGATTCAGAGTGAAGTCCGTTTCACTGAAGTGCACGTCTCTGGATGTGAACATTGTGCGAGAGATGGGATCGTATCACAAATAGCCATCTCTGTTCTCTGGGTACCCAAGGAACACTCATTCAACTGACTTATCGGCCAGTTTGTGCTTACGGTACGTGCGTAGATTAGGATAGGCCTTGCATCCGAACACACGAAGTTTGTGATACTCTGGATTTCTCTCGAACAACGCTTCATAAGGTGATACATTATTGAGGATGACCGATGGATTTCTGTTGTACAGGTATCCTGCTGCCGTTACAGCTAGCATAGTCCTAGTACATCACCGGTATCTGCGTATGCTTGAGAAGTGTTAAAGCAGTGTCAACCAGGTGACGGTGCCTCCTCTCCACTGTTCCCATCTGTTGATGGCTCTAGGGCACCGAGAACCGATGAATTATACCCTGAGATTCGAGATATGCTGATAGTTTCCTAAATTCAAGCGCATTGTCTGTGTGGACTGCCTTGATTTTGGAATTGCATTGAATTTCCACGATCACTTTGAATTTGATAAACAACTCATAGACTTCGGATTTTCTAACTAGTGGAAACACCTAATTATAGTTGGTATTAGCATCCACAATGTTCAGGTAAAACCGGTACCCCTCCGATGAGACTACAGGGGTTGGTCCCCAAATATCGAGAAATGCCAACTCTAGAGGACTATCGTAATGTGTATGTCGCGAATAATATGGGAGAGCATGTGATTTTTCTATTAAGCAAGATGAACATTCAGACAATTTTGAAGATGATGAACTAATATCTTTAGGAGAAATTAGCTGCAGAACTATCCGATTGTGAAGATGCCTCAAACGATTGTGCCACCGGAGAACATCTACCTTCTCTAACAGTAACACCTGTGGTGAAGACTATTTTATTGACGTCGGCACCTCATACATACCTCCTGCTTCTCTCCCTTCAACGACCACTTGTCCTATAGCAGGCTCCACCGCCCTTACCCTCTTCTCATCAAATTCAAGAGACATTTTGTTATCGGCACAAAATCGTTGAACAAACAACATATTTTTCGTAACTTGTGGATCCAACAACACATTATTGAGACAAAATTCCTTAGACCCATGACAAAGAATGGAATTACCTGAACTGGTAATAACTATTTCTTCGCCATTTGCTACAAAGATAGAATTCTTACCGTCGTTGGAGCGTGTATCTTGAATATTCTCGGGGTAAGCAGTTATGTGGTGTGTAGCCCTGGAATCGGGGTACCACACCGAACTTCTAGTTCCTCCATTTGTTACTAGATTTGCTGATGGTGAGGAGGTGTCTGTACCGCTCACCGTGTCTCTTGTGCGCCGGTAGAAATTCTTGGAGGTTGACACGATTGTAGCAGTTTAGAGCTGTATGACCGTTTCGGGTACAGATCTGACATATTCCTTGTGATTGATTCACTCTGGCGTCACTTGAGTTCGATGATGCTGCGTTCACAGACGGTGTGATTCCATGAGATGTTACTTTCATCTCATGGTCGAGCAATAGAGATTGCACATCGACGGAAGTTAATGAATCATCATATAATTACGTGCTCATGGTTGTGACTAAGCTTTCATATATTACATGTTCATGATGATATTCTCATCAAATAAGGTCTCACCTACACATGCAAGGGCGTCGACGACATGAGTGATGTATGTAATATACTCCGTCATCGAGAGTGTTCCTTTCTTCAGAGATTGGAACTGCCTTCCGAGATACATTGTACGTGTCTTTGTGCTGGATGAGAAAATACGATGCAGCGCGCTCCACACCGCCGATGATGTGGTGAGACTTGCCACTTGAGGCAGCACGGTGGGCGTGATCGACGAAAGCATCCATTTGAGAATGAGTTGATCTTGACACTCATTGTCAGGCGTTGGGTCAAACCCGGAGCCGTCAACGAAATGTGGTTGGACTCTTAGATATTTAAAAGGTTGTTGCGAAGAAAGTTTTGAGATATTTAAAAGGTACTCGAGATTATAGATTAACATATACTCGAGTTGAAAACTTAAATCTTGTTGGATATTCAGACTCAGATTTTGCTGGATGTAAAGATGAAAAGAAGTTAACCTTTGGTTATATCTTCAAAATGGCAGGTGGTGTTGTATCTTGGAGAAGTGAAAAACAAAAGTTAATAGCCACATCAACCATGGAAGCTGAATTTATTTCATGTTTTGGAGTTTCAATTTAATCAAGTTGGTTAAAAAGTTTCATTCAACAATTGAAGGTTTTCAATTTTGTTGAAAGACCAATTCAAATATATTGTGATAACCTTTCGGCAGTGTTGAATATTAACAATAACAAAAGTGTCACATCTACAAAGTTTATAGAATTGAAGTATCTAAAAATCAAAGAAAAAGTTATAGAAAATGATATCATAGTTGATCATATTAGTACTAATGATATACTATAGTTGATCCACTCACTAAAAGACTACAACCTAACATACTACATTCACATGTTTTTGCAATGGGTTTGTTGGGTTCTTATGATGTCATTGTTTAAGTGGGAGTGATTTTATTTTTATATGTAATATTTTATATTTTCAACCTTGTAATGATTTTTTATTATAATTTATACCCTGATCTAATTTATTTATGAGATTATCAAGATCGACTTCAATAATTGTATTTTAATAAATGATTTGTCGATTTTTTATTTCTTATTTAACTCTGATTAATTTGTAAGAATGAATTAAAAAATTAAACAATGCCTCCTGTGATGAATTTCACAATGAAGATGAGATTATAAAGTTAAATTTTTCTCTTATAATGATTTTTACAATAAAGATCAGAAAATAATAAAGTTGGTATACATTTTTTTTTGTGATGGATTTCAAAATAAGAAAGAAAAATGATACATAAATTGATTTATGGTTCATGAGAGTCATAAATGATGTCTAGTGTGAGTATGGACTCACCATGAGGATTATTTTACGGAATACTGTCAAAAGAATGATACATATATAATGTATCATTCAGTTTGCTACACTACCACATGAAGCTCATGTTAATAAAGACAAACGTAATGTGATACACAGAAGTTTTTATGTTGCACATTTAGACATAGCGACGTTGTGATTCATTATTATAGTCTTTATGAGACCGAATGTAGATTTGAAAAGAAAAATAAACAAAACATGCATTAAAGATTGATTATATTGTTGAATAAAGGTTAATATATGTGTAATAGATCAAGTGGGAGAATGTTAGCAATTTATTTTATTATCTTATATATCAAGTAAATGATCTACATATACATATTAACAATGACAAGTCTTAAGTTATTTAAGTGATGATAAATTCATGAGAATACATGAATTTAGGTGTAGTTTACGATAAGGCAAGATGATTTATAATAACAGTGATCTTTTGACCTAAGTCATAAAGAGTAAGAAAGACTAAGTCCCTATTGAAGCCTAAACAGGACTTCCTCATATTAAAGTATTAATATATGGATCAATGTGTAAATAACTCATTGCTTTGATATAGATAAGATATGAGGGTTAAAGAAACATCATCTATTTTATTAGTTTAAAAGAAGACATCCAAAGAGAGAAAATCTCAGAAGAAAGACAAAAAAAAATCTAGAGATCAAGTCTTTAATTCCGCTGTAATGAATTCAACACAATGTACATTTGAATATGTAAGTATATTATATTTTTGATATAGAAATCTTAGATTATAAAGTACGATAATTTCTATAAGTCTGAATAATGCCAAATCGATAGAACGATGCACCAGTATTTCACTGCACCTAAAGTACCGATGCATCAATAAAATTTAAATATAAATCAGATTCTGGCCCCTCGCTCACATTGAGATTGAAGACCATGTCTATATTTATAACAAGCAATGCCATTAATCATTGTAAGGAAACTATAAGATTGAAGGTCCAATTCTTTTTTAAAAAGTAACTAAATAATGTCGTTGGTGTTCTATTGCTTTCATGGGTCCGTCCCTAATTGGCAGCCAACCCATCTCTATCAATCACACTATCCATCTACTACTTTCTTTCCTTCACTTCTTCTCATGTTCTTCATTAAAGACAATTTAACTAAAATAACAGCTTTTAAAGTTAGTTGTTTCTACCTGATATTTTTATGCTCCTAATTAAAAGCACTATTTTTTAAATCAGAATGTTCGAGAAATAGAGGATGGCAAGTAGAGACGAGAATGGTATGGTCCGCCTCGGACAGGAAGATCGAGGTGCAAAATGGGTCAGGTCAGGTTTATTGAATCCCTACCTCAGACCTGACGATCGGGATGGAACATATCAAGACGTTCTTACCACTAATGGTAAGCATTGGCCGCCGGAATTAAAGTAATTAATTTAAAACGCCGTGAAAATATCAAATGAACTCAACTTCCACTATTCAACCAGTAACTACTTTAATCAACAAATCATACATTACACAACCACCACCAACAACAAAAACAACACAATTATGATTTATGACCATGATGGTTCCTTCCATACTTAGTAAAAAAATAATTTAATTTGAAAAGAGAACAACCGATTATAAATGCCAAATCATTTGTTTGGTGATTATAAATGTAATTCACTAAATTCTTCATATACCATATTTAAAATAAGATATTGATTAAGGTTAGTCAACAACATTCTAATATAATTTATCTTAGTAACTAATTTTATTTATTTAAACTCGATGATTTTCAAAATGCGCCGTACGTTGGTGTACCAAAATATGTCGTTCACATCTCGTCCATTAATTTCTAATCCAATAGTTAAAATAATGTCGATATAATGTTCATGATTTTTTGACGACATATTGAAATTCAACTAGGATTATTTGATTTATTTCGTAAGTCTGAATCTCTGAATGGTAATTGGGCAATAATGAATCAATGAAATTATAACTTTTAATGTCCAATTTAATTAATAAGTATCGGAATTACGTTATATAATTATATGTGATCTTTAATCTTAGTTTTATTTACATCATTAACCTCTAATATTAATAAGAACCAAAATTAATACATATAATCGTATCCGTTGACGACGGAGATGGTGATTGCAGTCGGCAAATCACCACTTGTCGGCGGAGACTGAAGTTGCTTCACTCTATTGTTTGTGAGGACTAATCTAACGTGGTCGCCGGTTCCGATATTGTATTGTCTCGATTTCAATTGTCGGAAACTAGAGGCTAAAACATTGTTCATCCATTCGTCGAACCCGTCGCCCGCCAATCCATTTCCAAACCAAATGCCTCCGATCATTCGATCCAGAGCTTCTTTGTCCACTTCCAACATCATACCACCGCAGCTTCCTACGATGGAAGAGAATTTCGCCGCTACCGCATCGGAGACCTTTCTTCGAAGTGGACCAAAGTCGACGGTCTTGAACATAATGAGATTATTAACAATGTTGATGAATTCTGATGGTAATCCAGTCAACACACCCGGATGTCTAATATCAAGCCTTCCTTGATTTTGATCTTGCTCGACTGTGACGTCGCTAGAGTTCCGGGAACCTTCGCCGTTATGTTCCTCTTCCACTACTCCAACTGCAAGATTCAAATCCAAAGACAACCCCCCTGCTTTGTGGTTATCTTTCCTCATCTTAATCCGCCGGTTTTCCTCTGATTTACATTTCCATTCCGGTTGCCGTTTGCCGGCCATGGTTTTGTCTCCCCAATCTCCAACCAAAAGTTCCAATTGACCGCCACATTTCGATGCAGCCTCAACCCTCTCCTCGTCCAAGGAAAGGTGGTTCGTATCGTCGTCGTCACCTGCCAAGGATAAGGCCGTCAGAATGAAAATTGAAGTAGCCAGCGAAACTTCCCGACCATGGGTATCAAGTAGTCGGCCAGTTCGGATTGCTTGTTTGATGCTTCCTTGGACGATGGTGGAGGCCTGATCAATGTCTTCTAGCACAACCACAGAGAATGGATTCCCCCGGACGGTCTCTGCCACTCGGTCGATAACTGTTTTCCCACGGACCCTCACATTCGATTCCCCATCTTTGCAATTGTCAATCAGACAAGCGATGGAGGATCCAAGGCTGACCACCTGCGGAGTAGTACCAAACATAAGATCGGAGAGTGATGCTGCCATTTTCTTCTTCCCCATCTTATCCCTTCCCACAAACAGCAACCACACATCGGTTCTGCTTCCATCATTACCCGATCTGCAGTGCATCATCGAGAGGGCGACTGAAGAAGCTGCCTCTTTTTGCCACCCAACTGTCTCCGTCAGACCCTTGAAGAGTCTCTTGAACAACTTTGTATCCAAATTGCGGTCGTCTCCGGTGGAATTTGTCGGGTTCCGACGATCGGAGAACGTGTCTAATCTACACTCAGTTGAGTCTTCTCTGATTCTGTCCCTGTGATTCCTCAACCCGTGGTTTATAGCCACCGTCGATTGGCCAAGAACAAGTTCAGTCCTTACCGGAGGATCGTTCCGAGAATTGTCCGTCGGAATCTTGGCAAGCGACATGTTGGTATCTGGATGAAGGTAGGCACAGGTTTCATTCCATTTTCTGAGCAATTCTTCTCTTTTCTGTTCTTCCCTCTTCAAAAAAAAGATCCGAGTTCAATAATTTATATGAAAACGACTTGAATCATTCTTTCTGGATGTTGAACAATCGATCAACATACCTGAATTTGGTGTGTTGTGAGCTTTGCAGCTTGGAGCCACAACGGCAATGGTGGTTTAGAATCGGAAGATGAATCATCGAGCTTCGCAAGCTCCTTATCGTAGTTCTCCCTGCAGAAATGGCACATGGATTTGGACTTGTTGGGGTGGTGGTCCATGTTCCTCCTCTGAGTGCTGTTGTTATTATACCTTGATAGAAACGGAGTCGAAGTTGCAGAGAGAGATTCCACAGAACTGCTTAGTATTCCATTGCCGGTTGCCACCACTTGCCTGAATCATCATAAAACTACCGTCACAACACATTCCTGTGGAAATAAGATTAAATTGAAGACGAGTTATATTGGACGAAGGGACAACCTTGGAAAGAGATTGGAAAGGAGAGATGAAGGCCTTGGAGCAATCGGAACTGCTTGGAGATCCCAATCGGATTCCATGGTGGGATGGTAGACTTGGCATCTGAGGTATGTTGCACAGGATGCTATACCGATTGCCCAAACCTTTCCGTTAAAGCTTCGTAGTAATTTACCCATCTCCACCACTGCCGCCTTTCCTATTTCGGTCGCGGGGTGTTGGTGGTGGATTTGGGATGACTCGCTTGTAGGACTGGGGATTTCTACGAGCCACTTGAGGTCGCCGATATCGAGAAGAACTTTTTGGTCGGAGTTGTCTATGGAATGAAATAATTCTTGAATTATATTTGGAACAGACGATCGATCGGAGGTGGCGAAATCTTTGGCAAGTGACAGAACGCGAACATCAAAACCAGCGATGCCAGTTGTTTCGATTCTGTCTAAAACGTCTTTGATCAACTTGTTTGGGTCTGAATCTCCGACGAGCACAGGATTCTTTTTCTTAGTCCTGTTTAATATCTCAATGACTTTCCTCACCTCCTCCTCTTCGTCTTCTTGCGGGTGAAGACGTTGCGGGTTGACGTACAGACCTAGGTTGGGCGACGGAGTGGCAGTTTGGCGCGTGACAGCCGGACTGGAAATGGCGGAATTGGGGTTAGAAGTAGCGGAAGACATGGATTGCTCAATGGTAGCTTTAACAGCCGGACTGGAGAAACTGGCCTCTCTCATAACTCGACTAACCGATGGATCATCCAAAATAGAAACCACGAGTTGCTCAAGTTCCACTTTAACAGCCAACAACGGCTGTTGCTGCTGTTCCGGACACCCACGTCTCTGATGCGCTTGCGCCCTCTTCAACGCCGCAATTAATGCGTTTGATATCGGCGGAGAAGCCGACGTACGAGCAGTGAGTGGAGTGGAAGAAGGAAGCCTTTCGAGAGCAACGGAGAAGCATAGTTCAAGAGCACGACACTGCAGTGGATGAGAGGAGTTTGGTTGCGACTTTACACATGCCTGACGAAGGAATCCCGTCGGTGAAGCTAGAAGTGTTGTAGCAACATGGAGTGGCGTGGTCTGGCTGTGATTCCGTCTTCTTGCTTCAGAGATGGAGTTGTTTAGAATCGTCGCCGCTTCAGTTGTGAGCGTCTGTTGGATTGTACTCAGCCCAGCCCTCATCTTCGTCCTCCAGAGCAGTAGACCTCCGGTTGTAAGTATTTTGTTTCTCCACTCCAAAGAAGAAGAAGAAGAAGAGGAGAAGGAGGAAGAGAACAAGTCAAGAAAACACTTGGTCTTTATTGTCGGTTTGCACTTTGCAGCAGAGGGTAGGGAAAGAAAGATAAACATAAACACTCCCTTTTCCCTTTTTGCAGAATTTGTTTGCATTTTTCACTTCAAAACTAAAAATGAAAATCCAACACTTTTTTTTTTTTTTATTGCTAATGTGTAGTTTACAAAACTTAAAAAAAAACAAAAGTAAAAAAAAATGAACACAAAATTTACTGTCTCTCCCATTAGTTATGTAGTTTAGTTATATATTAACTAGATACGCTGTCTCAGAAAGTTAGTATTTGTCTCCAAAAGGTGACAACAACTCTTCTTGTAATACTCAAAGAAGAGATTGATGTCTTTAATGACCTTTTTAAAGACTACCTCAGGAGGCCTATCTTTTATTTTTTTCCGTCTATATATGTCACAACAATCATCCAATAACATTTCATAGTAGCTCCCAAGGAGGAAGTGGTGCGTAATTAGGGTGTCAAACGAGCCGAGTCGAGCTTTTGCTTATAGAGTCAGCCTTGACTTATTAAGGAATTATTCAGGCTCGAGCTCGGGTTCGGCTCGTTTTAAGAATTGTCAGGCTCGGGTCTAGGCTCGAATTAAAATAAATAATCATTTGGAAAAATAAGGGATTGTGACCTTTTGTATAATCTTTTGGATCTCCCAATCTAATATCTGAACTGGATTGGGTGGGAATTAGAATATTTATAGTGATATAATTTAATTGAAGGAAGACAGGAAATAAAAAATAAAAATTTATCGAGTGAATTGACATCATAATTATTTGTTATATGATCTAAAATAATTAATCTTGGAAAAGAAGTCAAAATTAATATTATCTAGAAATTGTTTGTCGTTTGGCGATTTACCTTTTTCCTCTGCAACACCGCGCACGCTCTCTTCGCCTTTACTCCTTTCTCGAGCAAGTGGAGTAGAAGACAGAGTGCGTATGAATGTAGATACTACCAGGAATTCAGAATCATAGAAATCAACCACTACATTTTGCTCTCTGACTGTCATCACCAACTGCTTAAATCTCAATTAAGTTTTATGTTACTTAAAACTGTCGCACTTATTCGGGTCATGTGCCTACCAATTACTCGGATTGTTTGCTTATTAAACGGTTAGGTTTCTTCTTTTTGAAATGTACAATAATAGACGGAACAGATTACTTTGGAACTCAGTTTAAAAAACAGATTGATCTAAATATCTAATCGAACTGAAACTCACTTTTTCGTTGGAATCGCATGTTGTAAACCAAACCAAAATCTATCTGTTTTTGTTTGTTAACACTTATTTAATACATGGTAATTTATTTACTTACTTTCCAGTTACTAACCACATGCAAACTTAATATTTTATTTACTGTTCAAAATTAAAATAACGACTATTTTATTTTTATAGATTCTTTGATTTGTCTATATATCTAATTCGGCTACCCAACTAGGTTGATTGAATTTTAGAGTGGAAGGATTATCAATCTATCCAATCTATACCATTAAGAAACTAAAGTACGTCACTGTGGAAAAAGTAGAAAGACAATTAAATCCATCAATTAAACACACCAGAAAGCAATCAACCAAACTCTCTAATCTACATATTTATTCAAATTATAGGTCAAACCATTCAAACTCTCCATTCAAACTTATCAGATCCGAGGTCGGGAGATATTTTCGAACATGAAACCCGATATGAAAGATTTGAACCTGAGTTTTTTTCACTCGATTTTTTCGAAACAGGTTCGGCCAACTCATCTGAAACCAGAAAAAAATTATTAAAAAAATCTTAAAATATAAAAAAAAAAATTATCATTTTTCTCCTCTCATCAATTTTCATCTTTCCTCTTTTCACCCTCGACGTCATCGTTGCCGGATCTATCTTTACTAAACCTGTAAATGGTATACCAAAATATGTATTCGTATCCGTTTTCGAATTCGTACCCAGCTGCTGACATTGCCATTTTAGATGGTAGAGCTTGCTGATAGTCTTCTGAACATGATGAATTTGGTTGCTGACCTGTGGTGTATGTTGGGTATATATGAGAGGCTGGTGGAGGCATATGTGGTGGCAGACTGATCACTGTGGTATTTAGTGCTGAAAATTTGTTGTAGTATGGACATTGTTTAGCTAGTAACCTTTCTTGTCACATATTTCTCAGTTTTGCGTTTGGTCAATGGATGGAGGTGTTTTAAATATTGGTGGTGATTGAGATTTTTGTTTTTGTGGTGGTGTATTAGCTCTTGGGTAGTGGTAGAAGTTTTGTTGTTGGTGGTAAGGATATATTGGTCTGTAGATGGGCTGAGAATTATAATTTGATCTGTAATTGAAATTTGGTCTGTAGTTATAATTTAGTTTATAATTTGGTTCAAAGTTTTGAGGTGTCGAGTAGTAATTTGGGTTTTGTTGATAGTTTGGGTTTTGTTGATAGTTAGGATTTAGGTTGTCGTTGTAATTATTATTTGGATTATTTCCTCTGTAGTTATGGTTGCAACCTCTGTAATTTGGGATGTAATCGACCTCTATAACCTGTGTGAGCAATCATGCCTACTGTCACTTGAGATTGGTTATCTTCTTCTATCTTTTTAACCAATAATTTTTCTCCCAGTAACATGTCAGCTAGTTCATCAAAACTTGGTATTTGTGCTCTATTCCTGTTGAGAAGTGGATGAGATCGTAGATTGATGGTCGGAGGAGAAGAGCAATGTTTGGAGGTGATGATCGGAGAAGGAGATTAGATAGATGGTAGAATTGGAATCAATGACTTGACTTAATTACAAGTGTAACTACTGTATTTATACATCCCCTTATGGGGTTATTTGTGCATTTACCCTTATGGGGTTATTTACCTTTGTTACCTCTGTAACTTAATATTTGTATTATACCCTTATGGGGTTATTTTCATTCTTCTCCCTGACACCCCTCTTCGACGCCGGCGAGTTGAAGAGCCGGTGACGATAGAAATGTGATGTCGGAAGAGCTTTCGTGAACAAATCCGCCGTCTGATTCTCGAAGTGGACAAATTTCAGACGAATATCACCTCGAATGATAAATTCCCTGATGAAGTGATAGTCAATTTCAATATGGCTCGTCTTTGCTTGGATTACCGGGTTGGTGGCCATGAAGATCGCTGACCTACTGTCTGTGTGAATGATCGGAGTGTTTCGAAGATGAACTCCGAGTTCCCTGAGCAGCGAGCAGAACCACCTGAGTTCCGCTGTCACGTGGGCGATCGCTCTGTATTCGGCCTCTGCGCTCGATCGGGAGACGGTCGACTGTTTCTTCGACATCCAGGCCACCGGATTGGGTCCCAGGAATACACATGAGCCTGTGGTAGAGCGTCGATCGTCTGGATCTCCTGCCCAGTCTGAGTCGACTAAGATGTTCAAGTCTGTCGAAGGCGATCTCCTGTAAACAAGCCTGAATTCTATAGTTCCGTTAATGTATCGAATAATCCTCTTGGCCGCCTGCCAGTGGGTTGTAGTTGGAGTTTGCATAAACTTGCAAACTTGATTTACAGTAAATACGATATCCGGTCGGGTGATGCTAAGATATTGTAATCCTCCGACCAGACTACGGTAGGATGTTGGATCTTCAATGGGCGTTCCAGAATTTGCCGATAGGTGTGAATTTGGTGTTGCTGGTGTGGAGACCGGTTTTGAATCTGTCATCTTGAATTTTTCCAGGAGATCCGTTGCGTATTTCTTTTGCGTTATCTTTATTGTTGTTGCTGAGCTTCTCATTTCCAATCCCAGGAAGTATGAGAGTTCCCCCAAATCTCTGCATCTGAATTGTTTGCAGACGGCTTAGATAAAATCTCGCACCTCTGCTTCACATTCCCCTGTGATCACAAAATCGTCCACATAGATTAATACGTATACTGTTCGTCCTTGATTTTGTCTGATAAATAACGATGAATCTGCCGTTGAGTTAAAGAATTCGCATTTGTGGAGGAATTCCTTCAATCTTTGGTACCATGCTCTTGGCACCAGCTTCAGTCTGTAGATGGCTTTCTGTAAGTGGCAGACGTGCGATTTGGCAGTTGTGAATTTGTTTGTGAACCCCGACGGTTGTTCCATGAACACTGTCTCCACCAAGTTGTCGTTGAGGAAGGCATTGCAGATATTCAGATGATGGAGCTTCCACTGCCTTGACGTGGCTAATGCAAGGATTGTTCTTATAGTTGTTGCTTTAACGACGGGGCTGTATGTAAGATCATAATCCTCTCCGTGTTTCTGATGGAACTCTTTGGCTACAAGACAAGCTTTGTATCTGTCGAGCGTGCCGTCGGAATTTTGTTTCGTTCTGAACACCCATCTGGAACCGACGACATTCATTCATTGCTGGTGAGGAACTAGCTTCCATGTATTGTTGATCGCTAGGGCATTAATTTCTTCTCTCATTGCCATAGTCCATGATGGGCTGTTTAGCGCTTCTTTGACAGAGGTGGGTTCAGTTCCTCCGGTGGTTGTTAAGTTGCAGTTTTTCCGATGATTCAAGTGGCTGTTGCAGATGTTTGTATTCGGGTAATCGGTAAGTCTTTCGGTTTGCGAGTTGGAGAACTCGATATTTGAATTTGGGTACTTGGGTATGTTGATGTTTGAATTGGGCGACTCGGTTTGGAATTGTTTGCCGGATCTGTTGTTTGTCGATTTCGGTGACCCGTTTGGTAGGTTCTTGTTGGACCCGATATTTGATTTGGTCACTGTAGCCGAGAGATTTCGACGCTCTGTTCTTAGATCATAGTCTTTCATCCAGGCTGGTGACGTCCTTGTTCTGCCCAACAGTCTTGGGTTGTGCGTTTGACAGGCGATCGGTACATCAATTGCTGCAGTCGCATTCTGATTTGTTGTTGTTCCAATTTCGAAATTGATATCTGTCTGTGGACGTCCTTCTGACCTCTCTTCTTCTGCTTACGTGTGAGCACACCTCTCTGACCATTGATCGCGATTTGCAGTTGGGAATCGTTGATGGTCTTCTGACGATGCTGGGACGTTAGCCCATGTTGTACTTGATTGTGTGGGTGACGGCAGTAACGCTGGTGTCAGCTGTCGGAAGTGTTGCTCTATTGGTACGTCTTTTTGGGTTGTCGTTGATGTCAGTTGAAGAGGAAACGTATTTTCGTCAAAAATGACGTGCCTGGAGATCGTGATCTTTCCTATTGCTAGATCTCTGCATTTGTACCCTTTGTGTGTTGTGGAGTAGCCGATGAAGACGCATTGAGTGGATACATTTTGAAGCTTCGTTCTCTGTGTATTGGGAGTGATCGGAAAACATAGACAGCTGATTGTACATAGTAGAGAGTTGTCTGGATCACGACAGAATAGGATTTGATAGGGTGACTTGTTTTAAATCGTGACTGATGGAAGGCGATTAATTACAAATGCCGCGCTTGAGTAGGCATCTGCCTACATCTCTGCCGGCAGCGATGCTTGATGAAGAAAGCATCGCCCAACATTGCCGATGTGACCGTGTTTCCGTTCGTCCACGCCATTTTGTTGTGGCGTGTACAGGCAGGAGAATCTTTGCCGGTTGCCTTGTTTGGATAGAAAATTTTGAAGAGTATGACCGACGAACTCGCCGCCAGCATCACACTGAATAGTTTTAATTTTGAAATTAAAAGATCGCTCAACCAGATTACAAAAGAAAATGAACTGAGAGGTGAAATCAGATTTTTGGGTGAGAGGGAGGAACCACGTAAATCTAGAGTGGTCATCTACTATGCAAGCATAGTATTTGAACCCCTCTCTGGAGATGACCGGGGCCGGCCCCCAAAGGTCAATGTGGAGGATTTCCAGTGGTTCCCTAGTTGTGTAGGTGCGATTACGAAAAGTCGGTCTCCTTGCTTTGTTTAGCGCGCAGATTCGACAAAACGGAAGGGTTGACGGTCGACAATCAACTGACGATGGGGACAGAAATTTTACAATGCCGGATAGAGTCGGTTGTGCCAGATGGCCCAACCGTCGATGCCATATCATTGGAGTAGCTCTTGTGCAGGCGAGTGCTCGTTTGTTGATTTCGCCTGCCGTTGAGGTTTTCAGATGATATAAGCCTTGGCCGCTACTGCCACTCATCATAGTAGCTCCCGTCGCCTTGGCCTTGACAGTGAACCCAACATTGTCAAAGAAAACAGCACAGTTCAGATCATTTGAAAGAGAATGAATCGACAGTAAATTTTTATGTAGGCCTGGTACGTATAGAACATTGGGAATAGAAATAGGACCGGAGGAGGTTGGAATTGAAATAGTCCCCTCCCTTAGGATGGGGAGTTGGGAGCCGTTTCCGGCATAACGGAATCCTTACCTTGGTAAGGCTGGGAGTTGGAGAAGTTGTTGAGAGATGGCGTCATATGATTCGACGCGCCACTGTCCAGACACCAGGAATGCTCTGAGTTCACTAACGGAGCACTGTTGTTGTGTGACATTGTGCTCATGTTGTCGCCGATCAGCCGGGTGTTGTAAGCGAAATTGCGGCGATTGTTGCAGTTGCAAGCTGTGTGACCGGCACGGTTGGCATATTTGATCCCCGATGGAGGCTGGTGTTGGAAGCAGTGGAGGTGAGAAGTGATCAGGGTGTCGGTAGTTGGGTGGGGGTGCATTATAAATTGGTGCACGCGGGTGGTGTTTTGTATTTGGTTGATAGTGTGAGTTGGGTCCCCTGTTGAATCGCCCCCCATGGGATCTTCCACCTCGAAATCTTCCACGTCTCCTGAATCGTCCTCGAAATTGATTCTGATAGTGGTTTTGTGGCTGCGACTGATTTGGGTGGTTGCTAGTTGCTTGTTGCGCTGTAATGTTGGTTCCAGTAGTAGCAGCGAAGGCTGCAGGAGTCGTTGGTTGCTCTGTTCTTTTAAGCAGATCTTCTTCTTGAAGAAGATGGCTCACCAGTGTGTCAAAGGATGTCGTTGGATTGAAGTGAAGGTGGGTGAGAAAACTTTTGTACGTATCATCGAGTCCGTCGACGACGTACCCAATTATTTCTTCCTCCTCTATGGAGGATCCTGCAGCTCGCAAAGCATCCATGGTGGCTCATACGTCCATCAAGTATTCAGACATTGGAACCTCAGGCTTTTTCTTTGTGGCACGGAGCTTTGTTCGGAGTGATTTCAGATGGATGCTGCACAACGGAGATAAAAATCGGTCGAGTAGATGCCATGCTTCCTTTGCGGTTACGCAGTGCAGAATCCTGGCCTGGACCGATGGTGACACAGTTGATCTAATCTAGGTGAGGACTAGTTGGTCTGATTTCAGCCACTTTTTATAGTCAATGTTCGCTTCTCTTGTGTCCTTCTCCAGCTTTTGATCTGGTTCGTTTATTATTGCAGATAAATCATGGAGTTTGAGTACTCCCAGGAAGTGCGATTTCCAGCAGACATAGTCAATTTTATTCATGGGGTTGCGGAAGAGTGAGTTGATGTTGAAGATGGTTGGAAGATGATGAGGGTTGCTGAATGTTCCATTTAGGAGGGAGAGGTTATTGGAGTTTTCAGGTTGAATCATGGGAGGTGGTGTTGAGTGGGTTGTGTTGGTGGTGTTTGCTTGTATGTTTTGTGATTGGTCCAGAAAGGTTGCGATGGTGTATTGGGAGAGAGAATTGAGAGAGTGAGAGCAGTGCAGAGCCTGATGCTCTGATACCATGTTGAAAAGTGGATGAGATCGGAGATTGATAGTCAGAGGAGAAGAGCAATGTTTGGAGGTGATGATCGGAAAAGAAGGAGATGAGATAGATGGTAGAATTGGAATCAATGACTTGACTTGATTACAAATGTAACTACTGTTTATATATCCCCTTATGGGGTTATTTGTGCATTTACCCTTATGGGGTTATTTACCTTTGTTATCTCTGTAACTTAATATTTGTATTATACCCTTATAAGGTTATTTTCATTCTTCTCCCTGACAATTCCTGGCAGTAGTTAGTAGACATCTATATTCAAATCCAAATCCTCCTAATATGTAATTCTCAGACAATTTCTGCTCAATGTCTCTCCTGTAGCATTTAATGATTCTACCAGACCTTTCACTCTCACAATATACTCTTGCATTGTCTCTGTGGCTACCTTTTTCAATGTTCTTAACTGTTCTTTGATTGGAAGTACTTAATCTTATGCTCTAATTGATGCTCAACCATATAATGAAAATTCTTAAAAACCAAGGCAACATCGGACTTACTTACGTTTAATTGGAAAAATCCAAATAAACTGAAAATAATCATCTACAAAGAAAACAAAATAATGACGACCATAAAAAGATGATTGGGGAGTCGGTCCCCATACATCACTGTGAATCAATTCAAAGGGAAACTTACTCTTAGAATTAGTAAGATATAGATGTCTCTTACTCATTTGTAAGTGTGTTGAAGATGAAAAGAGGAATTCCATTTGTAAGTGTGTCATTACCAATAGATTGTATTCTGAGTTTGGATCCATTATCTGTCACAATTCACAATTGGCTGGCGCAGTTTATGGCGAATCTCCACGTTGGCGAGCATATCTTGTCGAACCTTAGTGTCCACTTCTTCACGGATAAGGCAGATACCACCTTGATGAAATCCGACAAGAAGTTGTTGTAAATAGTGGCGTTGAAGATGCGCAGAGGGATCGGCTTACCTGCAGCTGCCAATTCGTCTACCAGAAGCTTCGCTTGCCTGAGATAACCCATGACCTCCTTGTCGCATTGCTTGATATTTTGGAACTGCATTTGTAACTGAATAATTCTTGATTCCGATGGCCTGTCGAAGCTGGTTTTCAAAGATTTCCACAGCTTCACAACCGACTGTAGCCCAACGATCGACGCCATAATTTCTTCAGAGAGAGATGATATTATCCAACTTACCAACATCTAGTTCTTCTCCACCATTGGATGTAGTCTGGTGGATCCTTTGTTGGTGGCGTGATTTTGCTGTCGATGAATGTGTGCATTTGAAAATAGTTCATGATCGGGGTGAACTATGTTTTCCAGACTATGTAGTTTGTCTGGTTCAACTTGATTGGAAGCAAAGATTAGATCGATCCAAAGCTTGGCATACCCTTTGAACGGATTGGATGCAATGGAGTCTTGCACGAGGTCCCAAAAGTGTCAGATATTATTTTAGATTTCTATTGAGTATAGGGAGAATCGTTAGTTTCCATTTAAAACTTTTGGAAGTAGGGGTCCCCATACTCAAAAATCTTTCCGGTCTCCTTACCTAGGTGTCAAGTAAAGTTCGGCTCGATGGGCTCGACTCGTTAAACTCGGGTTCGCGAGCCCAACGAGCCCGAGCCTAAAGCTTAAGCTCGTTAAACTCGATGGGCTCGGTAAAAAGTATAAAAAATTAAAAAAATATTATATTTAGAGAGAATGAAAATATAGCACAGATGGTAAAACATTTGTTTAGCATGCGAGAGACCAAGGGTTTGATCCTTCATGTCTCCAAATTATTTTTTTAACCTGCACGAGCATGTCAATTCTTAAAACGAGCCGAGCCTGACTCTATAAGCAAAAGCTCGGCTCGGCTCGTTTGATACCCTGTCATACCATGGGATACCCGACCAAATTATTTATTTACTTTTAAACAATAATATAATTAAAATACTGAATTAAAAAATAAAAAGTCTAGAATTATAATCCAAATGTAAATAGTTCAAATAGTTAAAAATTAAATAGTACAAATGTAAATAAATAAATAATTAAGTAAATTAACAAAAAATATCGATAATAATTAATCTTCAATTTTTTCAACGTCATCAACTTCTTCACCACTAACAAAAAAATCAATCAGAGGTTAAATATAAATTTTTTATGGATATATTTTAAATATAAAGTAATGTATTTAATATATTATATAAGGTTATTTAAAAAAATTATATTATATAAAATATTATATAAGGTTTAAATATAATTTACCTTATAAAAGACATCTCGGATACAGAAAATCTCACGGCTACCTCCAAGCGTTTATGAAGATTATAGTGATGAAAGTAAGTCTTTTAAGTGCAAGTAGTTGTAAGCCAGAAAGTCTAACACTGTAAAGTAACCAACAGCTATGCCAAATCTAAAATAGAATAATAATATTATAACAATCTGGCTAACTTGGCAACTTGTATTATGAAAAAAAGGTGTAAACTTTCATCTTTCGCATATTAAGGATAAGATTAAAGTCATAACTATGTCATGGGGCCCATTACATATATTCAATTTGTGGTCCAGAATGTACTTTCATATCTTTTTACCAAATTCAATGGGGTTCTAATAATGGAGAAGAACCCTAATCATATTAATCCAATTTTAATTTTAATTTTAATTATTATTATTATTTTCCTAATCATATTAAGCCTATAAAATTATACATTTCCAATATTCAATTGTACTGAAAACCCAAATTCGTTTGCTTTGATTATCAACGGTATTATTGGAACCAACCGTCATTGTGGTATTTTTTTTTATTATTATCGGGTGAGCATAAGTTTCACGTCTTCCCTCGGCGTCTTTTCTATCATCATCGTCTTCCATGGACTGATTCTTGTTCTGAATTTTGAAGCAGGTTGCTCTCACTCACGTGGTCATGGTGCATAAGTTCTCATTCGAAATTAAAATCACTTCCTTTTCACGACGATTGGATCACTTAGATATAAAAGGTGAGCGTGACATATTGTTTTTTTTTGGATTACTATGGATTTTATCATTGATATCGTATGAGTTTTTATTAGATATTTAAATGGCTGGATAAGTTAGATAGCCATCCATCCACTACTGTCCGGCTACTGTGCTGTCTCACCATTAATCATTTAATACAACTTGGAAAATTGACTTCTTGTTTATTAGGCCTGCCAATGGAATGAATTCGATTTTCTGTATTCGAATTCATTTAGTATTTGAATAATCTAAATTTGTCTAATTATTATCCGAATTTCAAATTCCGTATCCAAATGACAAATTCAATAACATTTACAAAAAAAATAAAAATATTTTACTTATTTTTTTAATAAAAATTATTGTAATACTTTAAACATAACATTTTAACATATAAATTACATTATATCAGAGAAAGTAAAAATTATAAAATTATTATATATTTATATAGAACTAGTTTCAGGTAAGAGTGAGAACATGACGGGTCGCCTCGTTCCGCGCCCTGATGGTAACCGGGGGCGGAGCAGATATTCTGAGGCGGGTCACGGGGCAGGGCGAAACCCAGATGGGTTGCCCCGGTTTTTTAAAAAAATTTAATTTTTTTATTAATTTAATTTAAATTATATTATATTAGATATATGATTATTAAAATTAAAATTAAATTTTTTAAAAATTAAGGTAAAAAATTAAATTTTTAAAAAGTTTACCCATTTTAAATTTTAGATTTAATTTTTTTTTTATAATTTATATTTTTTAATTTCAGACGGGTCCCCCCGGATCCGCCCCAGGCACCGGGTCCGGGGCGGGTCTCGGGATAGGAAGGTAGAGTATCTGACCCGTCCCGTTTTTTCAAGAACGGGGGCGCCCCGCCCCGTTCTCACCTCTAGTTTCAGGTGTGCCAAAACACACATGCGTTGAAAAAATTTCGGTCGTTAGATTTTAATCCGTCGATTATCCTCGAGTTATACTTCTGTATTACGTTGTATTAGCACCTTTGGCGTACTTGAAGTGCGTCATATTTATATAATTATTCGAATTCGGGTTTAGGGGTATTCGAATTCGTTTAGTTTCGATTAATATTTTAAGTATTCGAATTCGATTAGCCATAAACGAATTCGGATAATCGAATTCGAATACGAATTTAAGATATCCATTGACAGACCAATTGTTTAGTTGCTTCCTTCCTCATTCATTTCGCAAATATAATTGTAAAATTTAATTCCTATATTCAAACAATCCAACCCAATCATTCAAGTTCTTCAGTCCAATCCAGTCCAGTTTGAATATCGGGTTTGGTCTTCGGGTGACCCGATTCCGTTACCTTTGAAATCTGTGAACTCGTGATGAAATGAAGTGGATTAGTGAGTGGAGGATGTCCTAATTAAAGGGAATGGAAATAATCCAGATCGCACTCTTCTTGGCTCATTCCAGATTTTCCAGATCTCGCTCATTGTGGTTCTTCCTCATCTTACATTACATCAATAACAACAACAACAACAACAACAACAACAAAAATCCATCGACCATCTTCAATCAAGACCCACGTATTTCGGTCTGTTCATGTTTTGAAATTGGTTGGGACGGGGATTCGGTTCTATGGAATCTCGGACAGTGATGGATTCGCCGGCCCCGTCTCTTAGGTAAAATATTCTCTTCTTTCTTAACTGGGATTTATCAATTTTCTCTCTCCGATTTCTCTTGAATTGCCCTCTTTTTTCTTCATCTTTGTTATTATGGGTTCAATTCTTTTTTTAAAAAAATTATGGGTTCAATTCAATCAACAACAAGAAACGAGCAGTATTCATTGAAAGTGAAAGTTTAGTATTTATGCCTTATTTCATCTCCTCTCTTGGTTTTGTAGCTTGTTTGCTGCTTTGTCATATGGAATTGCTTCAATGGCTATGGTTTTTATCAATAAAGCGATTCTTATGGACTATTCATATTCTATGACTCTACTTACCTTTCAGGTACTAATTAGTTGTCATTTGAACTAAATGGAAAATTGAATTACTTTTTTTTTTGATTTATTAAACTCATGGGCACGACATAATCTAAACATTGATTGATTTTTTTTCCTTCTTTTCTGATTCATGTAGCAAATTGCAACAGCCATTCTCATACATTTTGGTCGCGTCAATCTTTATTTGAAATCAAAAGATTTTAACTTGACAACCGCCAAGAAACTTCTCCCTCTTTCGCTTTTTTATAATGCAAATGTAGCATTTGGTTTGGCCAGTTTGAAGGGAATCAATATTCCAATGTATATTGCATTGAAAAGACTCACACCACTTGCAGTTTTGGTTGCTGGCCTATTTTCAGGGAAAGCAAAACCTTCAATTCAGGTTCTCTCTTTTTCTTTTTCTGTTGCTATTAAATGAGTTTTCAGAATGTTCAACCACTCTTTCACTACTCATTAAAAGCAATGTACCACCATCCAAATAAAAGCGTAGAATTATCATTCAATGTTGTGCAACTAGGATTAATATGGGTGCAGAACAAGAAAAGAAACAAATTTGGAAGAAACCGTGATTGTGCCTCACTATGACTGCACACAGAAAATTATTTATCGCTAATACTAATATTAGGAATAACAATTAACATGGAGTCATGAACAATGTAGATTGGAGTACGTACACTCCCTTGATTGATCCATTCTTATAGAATGTGAATGATTATTTTACCATTTACTTTGTATTTCTTATAGAAACAAAAATAGTCTTATCAAAATTTAATACCACCTCTCTTCAGGTATCTCTTTCTGTCATACTTGTTGCAATAGGCGTCATTATTGCAGGACTAGGAGATTTTTCTTTCGACCTATTTGGCTACAGCATGGCTCTAACATCCGTTTTCTTCCAGGTAAAAGAGAAGCAAAACTGCTTACTATTTTAAACCATGTTTTTGGGAAGAATCATATCATTTATGGTTTATCTAATATTTGTCTTTAATTTCTAACAATCATGCTAGACTATGTATCTCCTCCTTGTTGAGAAGTCAGGTGCAGAAGATGGTCTCTCGTCATTTGATCTGATGTTCTACAATTCACTTCTGTCGATTCCTTTCCTTCTGCTTTTAATATTAATCAGTGGAGAGGTTTCACATTCTTTGGTCTTATTATATGAAAAGGTGAACTTAAAAATTCATACACATTCATATGGTCCTAAGCTATAAATCCATAGCATACCCTGTGCTAAAATTAAAACTTGACTATTGTTTGCAGGCGAATTCTATAATGTTTTTAGTAATTCTCATTGTTTCTTTAGTAATGGGCATTGTTCTCAACTACACAATGTTCTTGTGCACCATTGTTAATTCTGCTCTCACAACAACCATTGTTGGTGTTCTGAAAGGAGTTGGATCCACGGTTCGTCTTCCTTGCATCTTGACACACACCGTTCCTCCTAGTTTTTTGTTTTCCCTTCTTCTGATATTTGTGCTTTTGATTTTGTAGACTCTTGGTTTTGTGTTGCTTGGTGGAGTGCAAGTTCGAGCACTGAATGTGACAGGATTGGCCATTAACACATTTGGTGGTATTTGGTACTCGTATGCGAAATACAAGTTGAAGAAGAAAGCGACACAAATGAAGCCAATTTCGGACGTGGAGAATCATAGTAAATGAAACAATTAAATATCAGAAGAGTTGGGAAAATATGAAATAATTATGAACCCAATAAAGTGATAAACTGGGATTTCACACTTAACAGAGTTAAACATAGCATTATAGAAGAGTTGGCATACGTAAGTTGTTAAATTGTTAATCTTATATTGAAATAATTGTTAAATTATTAATCTAATAACATAGTGAGCTATGGCGCTTTGATGGCAATATTAGAAGTTTTCAATTTTTGTTCAACATTATTTTTAAAGGCTTATAACTAAGAGTGTAAATGGGTCCGGACCCGGCCTGGATCCTGTCGTCTGGGTTCGGGCCTGTGGCTAATTTTAGCTCATTAAATGTTTTGGATCCGAAAATTATAATATATGTTTTATAATATATTAGTAATTTATTATAATTTAAGGTTTTAATTATAAAAATACCTATATAATATTTAACTTTTAGGTTTAAATATAAAAATACCAAAAATCTTTGTAGTTTCAAATTTCAACTTATATGAACTTTAATCTTAGACTAATTGATTTTTAACTGATTAAATATTTAAAAACTTAGACTATTATATAATATTTTTAACTTAATTTTTATTTTATATTTTAGAATTTTACTAAATTTTTTATTAAATATTTTTGTATAATAATTGTAGGTAAAAAAAGTTCTTATTTGAACTCAGATTTTTTTATGGATCTGGAGACATTTTCCTTTTGAATCCAACCCAGACCCGAACCAATTTCATGGTTCTGGGTCTAAATCAGTCAGTCCAGACCCGATCCATTTACACCGCAAAAATACCCTGCAAAATCAGAGACATTCAGATTAAAGGAATAAGTGCTGATTATACAAATCAGTCAATCAGAGAATAATTAAAGTACTAATAAAATCAGAGTAATTATAGTAATTGACTATAATTATATACTATGAAGGAAGTTTGGGGTGTAGACTGCAATTTTTTCAATAAAAATTCAACTAAAGTCGTGGGGTCAATTCAAGATGGGCCAAATACACAAGGCCTAAACCCCAAACTCCAAACATAGAAATCATTTCCCTCCTCTCTCTCAATTCTCTTATATTTTCTCCATTTTTATTTTTGTTTATTATCTAAAATCTATGCAAGATTATTTAATGAAATTTAAATCTTTGGAAAATTCTTTGCTTGCAACTGGTTATGATATTCATAATGATCATGTTATTCAGTATGTTTTAGATGGACTTAGTAGTGATTATATGGTATTTCTTTCTACCTTAAACACTAAAGACTTATATACTTTTGATCAACTTGCTGATTAGTTAACAAAAAAAGATGCTATGATTAAAAGAGTGGATGCAAAACAAAGCTTAGGGGATTTTTTTGCGAATTATGCTTGTAGGTTTAAAAGAAGTTATAAAGGTAAGTCTTATGTGTACAAAGGTAGATCTGATAATGAGGTAAAATCAGTGACTATTCATAAAGCTTTAGTACTAAATAATAAAGCTCATCTACTTAAATTGTTTGAATCTTTAAATACTAGTCATTATTGTCAAATTTATGACAAACATGGGCATTTAGCTAAAAACTATCCAGACAAATGAAAATTTTCAGCTTATGTGGTAGATACACATGGTGGGTCATCAAATGGTGAACCTGATGTTGAGGCTGAAGAAAAGTTTACTATTAATAACGTTGAGGTCCAACCCGCATACTCGAGTGAGCTATATACAACATGGATTGGTGCTTGGACTCGTACATCTATTCATATGACTTGAAAAAAAACTATGTATTTTGAAAGTAAACCATATTCTAGTAAGTCTATCGTTAGAGTGGGCAATGGAAATTTAATACCAATTTCTAGAATAAGTTCAATAATTTTTTTATTAATGATAGAAAATTTAGAATAACTCAGGTATTATGTGTGTCTCAGTTAAACAAAACAGAGCATCATATATGAATGTTTCTATTATTTTTAACAAAAAGGATTTTTTGGTGAAGAAGGTGGGGAAACATTAAAGGAAATTTTGTTTATTGGGATTAGTACCAAAGGATTATATCATTTCACCCTAGATCTTCATCAACATATCAGTGCTATAGACTGGATTTACCTGAAGATATGTGACACATAAAGCTTGGTCATCCCTCTGAGCAAACTTTCTCTGGCGGATTAATAAGTCTTTATCATATGGGGGAAGGGTTCACTTGGCTAGGTAGATACTATATAGAAAGCTTAATTATTGGTTCTAAGGTAAGCTTTTACCAAAATACAAAGTGAGAAAAATGATTTATGGATTTGTTTGGGATGGAAGAAAGAGAGTGAGTTAGAGACAGATGACAAAAGTGTCAGTCCATGCATATTAGGGTTTGTATTGGAAGACGATGGCGATATTTTCTTGGCACGTATGAGCCGAAAGGAATGCGAGTTGGAAGGAATGTCGAAAGTAAAAACCCAATGAATGTTTCAAAATCTTGGAACGAGTGTGAGTTCAAGTAATCAAAACTTGATGAAGTGAAATTGTATTTTATTGATTATCAATGACTTCCTTTTATAATACATTTATTGTAACTATCTTTAACTATCTCTATTAGAGATACACCCCTACATTAAAATAAATCACACATATAACATTACAACAAAATTGTAATTAACACCCTCTTATTTCATCACAACTCTTCACATTCTTATTTCATATTCCCATATCAAATATTATTTCATTATATATTAATTCCATATTACATATTCTCATATACATTAATTACCTTAATTAAATACACCCAACCAACATAGCCGTTGGGTGTTCCTCTATATAAACATATCCAATTTAGTTTCTAAACACACGATTATACACACACACATTCTGTAATACAATTACAGACTCTGTAACACTCTGTCAGATCATTCTGAATCTGCAACTCAATAGTCTTCAAACGCTTCCGCAATACAACAACTTGAATCACAGATTCAAGTTCAAATCATCTTCAATTCACTTCAACAAGCTGTGGATCATCGCTTCATCAAACCTTGATCAACCGATCATCCTACAGTATCAATTTACAGTCCATTATCATTATCATCATACATATATATATAATTCACATTCATCACATTCATAAACCATCTTTCATATATTCATATTTATATATACATCAAATATATCTTTTGTCAATCTCAAACAGAATTAGTTATTATTATTATAACCTAATTCCTATACACCCCCTCAAACTGATGGGCATAGTCCAATTAGTTTGTTACAAAATTGAAGAAATAACTTTGATAGAAGTGCCTTTGTTAGCGCATCCGCCTTTTGTTGACTACCTGCTATGTGTTTGACTTTAATCGTGTCTTCCTCTGATTTTTCTCTGATGAAGTGGAAGTCCATAGCGACATGCCTCATTTTACTATGACAAACTGGGTTGTTGGCTATGAAGCTTGCACCTTGATTATCCGTGAGTATGTTTATCGATAATAATACTTGAACCCCTAGTTTCGATAGTAATGCACCTACCCCTTCTGTTTCTTCAACTGTAGTTGCTACGGCCATATACTCGGCTTCCGTACTCGATCGAGCCAAAGCTTTGTTTCTTCGACGACCATGCTACTAGAGTATCCCCAATGTAGATTAGATAACCTGTATGAATTTTTCTATCCACTAGGTCATCTCTCCAATCCGCATCGCAATAACCTGTAATGTCAAACTTATTTACCTTGCTTAGTGTAATTCCGCGATTCTGAGTTCCCGCTAAATACCACATGAGTTTCTTCATTGTCGTCCAGTGACCGGAGGTGGGAGCATTAAGAAATTGTGAAAGTTTATTTACTGCATATTGAATATCTGGCCGGGTAAGGGTTAAGTATTGTAGAGACCCGATTACTCGCCTGTATTCTCCCAAGTCTGGTTTCTCTTCATCCTCGTTTTCTGGAAAATCACCTCTAGGTAACATCGGAGTTGTTGAAGGTTTTACATTCGACAATCCGCAATTCACCAATAAATTCCCTAAATATTGTTGTTGTGACAATTTTATTCCATCTTTACTTCTATGCACATGTATGGCCAAAAAGAAGTTGAGATCACCTAATTCCCTGATGGCAAATTCCCGACCTATCTTCTCGATCATGAACTGTATTATTCTGGTGTCGTTCCTGTAACCACGATATCATCAACATACGAAAATAGGAAAACAATATTTTCTTTATCTAAGTAAATGAATAGCGACGGATCCGAGTAGCTTTCTTTAAATCCGATCTTGATGAGAAACTCGTGCAGCCTTTTATACCACATTCTAGGTGACTGTTTCAGTCCGTATAATGATTTTTGCAACAAATATACGTGATCCGGGTGAGCTGCATCTTCGAATCCTGCCGATTGTGTTATTAGAATTCTCTCATCCAAGTTACCATGCAAGAATGCAATTGACACGTCTATTTGTTTTAATTTCCAATCCCTGCTAATCGCGATTGTAAGCACAATTCTGATTGAGTTCGCCTTTACTACGGGACTAAATGTATAGTTGTAGTCACAACCTTCTACCTGTCTCATCCTGTTGGCTACCCATCTCGCCTTGTATCTCTGAATTGATCCATCTTCTGCCTGCTTAATCCTGAACACCCACTTAGTATTAATAATTTTCTCACCTTGTACTCACGGTACTAGTTTCCAGGTGTGATTCCTTACTAAAGCATCGAACTCATCCTTTATGGTTGATTTCCATTCTGGTTGTAGTAAGGCAATCTTAGTTGACCTTGGGACTGGTACTTGACACGTCATAATGGTGAGTCCATATCTCGGATTTGGCTTGATGATTCCGTGTGATCTTCTTGTCGCGACTCCTTCATTTCTCAACGACGCTCGTGTTTCGGCTTCACCGATGGCTTCTGTTCCAGAGTCACTCGTCTGAGACATTGGTGCTGAATTTGTTGCATCCGGAATCGCTACCTCATTTATTCGAACTGGGTTGTCACAATCGGGTGTCGGATTTTGATGTTCATTAATTAAATCGATATTTTGATCTAGAGAATTAGGCGTTGGATCAGGAGAATCAAGCATCGGATCTAGGGAATTAGGTGTTGGATTAATAGAGTTGGGTGTCAGATCAGTTAAATTAGAAATCGGAATTTCAAGACTGTTTGGATCAATATCGATATAAGATGCTTCCGATGACCGATTTGTCGCACTGTTGATCGTCGAACTAAGTGAAAATCTTCTTCAATGAATCTAACGTTCTTTGATATATAGATTCTTTGATTTCTTGGATCATAACATAGATACCCATCATGTTGTTGAGGATATCCAACAAATATGCAGGCCGTCGACTTTTCATCAAGTTTGTGCCGGCGTTGATGTCGTAAACAAGGATAACACCGGCTACCGAAGACTCTAAGCTTGTTATAATCTGGTGCCTTATTAAATAATACTTTTGTTAGAGATAATCCTTGCAACATTCGACTTGGATTCTGATTATATAGAGTTGTTGCGGTAAGAACCGCATAAGTCCAGAATTTCTTGGGCATTCCGACATAGTGTTGCATGGTAAGTGCGGTGTCGACTAGATGCCTATGTCTTCGTTCAACAAAACCCATTTGAGGATGATCATACGGACATGAGTATCTATGAGTTATTCCAAATTCCTCGAGTTTTCTTGTCAGACTCTTATATTCTTGAGCGTTATCTGTTTGTATAGAACGAATTTTGTGTTGTGTTTGCAATTCAATCCAGGTTTTAAATTTCAAGAAAATCTCTGAAACTTCTGATTTCTTCTTTAACGGATACACCCAATTGTAATTCGTCGCGGCATCAACGAAATTTATATAATATCTATGACCGTCAATTGCCACTACTGAAGTTGGACCCCATATATCTGAGAAATTAACTGCAATGGAAGATAAGAATGTATACTCTCCTTTTTGGGAAGATTGTGTGCCTTTTGTATTAAACAAGAATCGCATTTAGATATTTCTTTACAATATGTTGATTTCGAAATTATAGAATCTCTAACTAAATTCTTAATTGCTTGTTCATTCAAATGTCCCATCCTTGCATGCCATAGTTTTCCTCCAACTTTATTTGTTGTTAATGCTCGATGCTATTTATTTGAGTCTAATGCCATTTGATACAGTCTATTCACCGCTTGTCCTTCCGCCAGAACTCAATCAGTTGCTAGGTCGTGAATTTGCACCTTCTGTTTATCAAATTTAACATATACTCTATTGTCAGAACATAACTTCTGAATTGATAAAAGATTTCTTGATGCCTCTGTAACCAATAATATTTCATTCAGAATTAAATTTGATGCTAGTTTTCTATCAATCTTTTCAATTTTCATAGAGTCCCCATTTGCTGTGAACACTGAATTACTACCTATATAAGTTTTGAAATTTGTACCTAATTGGTTACCTGAATTGATTATGTGGGATGTAGCACCCGTATCTGGGTACCAGAAGGTAGATCCGGTTGCCACATTATTTGCAGTTGGAGTAGAATTTGACATTGGTGCATTCAGACCTAGTGGAATGAGTCGTCGGTTATGCACCGGTGAAAACCTCAAGAAATTGACTCGATGAAAATAATCTTTAGCTCCGTTTTTCGAACATATTTGGCACGAAGCCTTGTCACGACGATCGTCGCCCTTCCCTTTAACGGTTGCATTTGCTTCTATCTTGGTTAGTGGATACTGTAATTCATGATCCATTAGCAATTGTTTTAGATTTGTGAAAGTCAATTACGTGATCAAATCTCGTTGTAATCGAAATTGCAAACGATTTATATTCTGATCCCAACCCTCCTAACGTAATTAGGATGACTTGAGAATCTTTGAGCTTTTCTCCTGCAGCCGCAAGTTTATCTTTAGCAATCGACACCTTCTTGAGATATTCACTCTTCGTCATCTCATCTTTCTTTAAATTTTGTAATTGAAACCTCAAATGCAGCAGTCTCGTTTTTTATTCCGATGAGTACATATCATTCAAACAGCTCCATACCTCTGATGAAGTCGTCAATGCCGCGACTTGTGGCAAGATTGATGGAGAAAGCGACGTCAAGATCCAGCTTAGTATTATGTGGTCTTGCTGTTCAGCGGGTGATCCCGAAGTAAGCTCCACTTTACCCTCTACGTAGTCATAAAGTTGATAACCTTTCAGTAAAGCAGAAAATTGTGCCTTCCAAGATAACGCACTTGCCTGCTTCATTATAATATTTTTCTTTGTTAACTCTACCTTCATTCGGTTATCGGAATGAGGATCGTTTGCGGAAGTTGAGATTCTCTTATCTTGCGAAGATACCATCTTGGAACGAGTGTGTGTTCAAGTAATCAAAGTTTGATGAAGTCAAGTTGTATTTTATTGATTATCAATGACTTCTTTTTATAATATATTTATTGTAATTATCTTTAACTATAGTTATTATTATTATAACCTAATTCCTATACAAAACAAGGATGCTTAATTTAGGATCATGTCAAGATGTTTTTCAAAACAAAGGATTTCAAGTCTGTCCACCAACATGTAATTGAAGCTCAGGCGATCTAAAGTTGAAGTACAGCGATCGTCGATCAATCCAGGGTCGCGGATGATCAAAACGTCACGGTACTGTAACACAATGATCACTAATCCAAATTTTAATTACTAAGTCCTCTAATTTTAATCTTTAAGTAACATCTTTGTTTAATGGCCTTGTACTAAAATAAAGAAGGCCCAAATAAGAGGTAATTTCACCGCATAGTTGTACACGTGTACGAGATATCCTCAGTCTATCCTCGATTGTTTGGCCAGTCAATAAACAGAGAGAAAATAAGACAGCAGAGAGTGCAGAGTAGAGTAATCAGACTGGCCGAGAGAGAATTCAAACGAGAAAACAGGAGGCAGCAATGCTCCTCATTCCTATAGAATCCACTTCTTCCCCTTCCCTTCTTTTATCCTCCAATTTCATCCGGAATGCTACCAATTCGTTGAGACGACCTTATCCCTCTTCGTTTTTCACAGAGAACGGGAGATGTAGGAAGACGAATGGGCAGTGGAAATCTTTGCTTCGCTTGCCAAAACAGAACAGAAGGTGTGTTTTCACTTCAAAATCGAATCTTGGCATCTTTTTCCTTCTAGTTTTTTCTTTTCCTTTTTCTCATTAGGGTTTTGTTCGCCTTCATATTGGTTTCATATAGGGAAGTTTTGAGCTTTATTGTTTAAATGGTCTGCATTCTTTATTTATTATGTATGTTAAATGAAAGAAACAATTCGGTTTTAATAATCATACTTTAGTATAATTTGGATTCTTTTCATTCTAATAATCAAACTTTTATATTCTATTGCCCACAAATAAATTTTAGTATTATAATTAAACTTTCAAGTGCCAATCGTATTTTTTTTCCAGTTATTCTGCACAGGTAGATTATTCTGTTTTTGATCCTCTTGGCATAAATTTGGAGGCATCCCCGAGTGTTGGAGGTGCATGGCAAAGTGTGTTAGATTTATTTTCGCCAACATTTGAAAGCACATCTAACAACAGAAAGGATAAATCCGGTTCGACTCGAGGGGCTGCAGGTATATCCATTTTCATTAAATGAATTCGTTACAACGATGCTAGAATTTTATTTTCTTCTAATGATTGAATTTAATGTTCATCAACAGCTGCCATAGAAGATAGCTCTATTGAATTAGGTGATTTCTTCAAAGGCCCATTGCCTGGGAAATTTCTGAAACTCTTGGGGTTTTTGGCTGTGTCCAGACTTGGAGTATATATTCCCCTAGGTGGAGTGAATCGTGAAGCTTTTCTTGGTAATTTTGATCAAAACAGTCTACTAAGCACATTGGATTCATTCTCTGGTGGAGGGATCGGACGCCTTGGAATCTGTTCTCTTGGAATCGTTCCTTTTATCAATGCACAAATTGTATTTCAGCTTCTTACTCAACTTTACCCCAAGTTGCAAGAACTTCAGAAGAAAGAGGGAGAATCCGGTCGAAAAAAGATTCTGCAGTACACACGTTATGCTTCTGTTGTCTTTGCAATAGTTCAGGTAAACTTTGGTTTCAAAATACTACTCTATTTTCCATGTGTTCTCTTTTTAGTATATTACAATTCACAAAGGGTTTTATTCTTCCAACATTCTTTGATTATCAGCTTTAGATGGGTGAGGGGTTTTCCTTGGACTCAAATAATTAAATAAATATTGAGAAATGGATTTTTAAGAGAATAATATAACAGATCGAATTTTGATGAACTGAACACCCACTTTTATTTTTGATGTAGGCCATTGGGCAAGTACTTTTCCTTCGCCCCTATGTTAATGACTTTAGTACGGAGTGGGCAGCGTCATCTGTGATATTGTTGACCTTAGGAGCAGTGTTTACTACTTATATAGGAGAGAGGATATCCGATCTTAAACTTGGAAATGGAACATCACTTTTGATTTTCACAAGCATCATATCGTATTTGCCCATATCATTTGGAAGAACTGTTGCTCAAGCCTTTCAAGATGGAAATTATACCGGACTTGTTACCATTGTTATTTCCTTCTTCTTGTTAGTCCTTGGTATTGTATACGTTCAGGTACTTTATCCTTTCTTCTTGTTTCCTGGTTTTTGTTTAGTTTATTTTCCGCCCCAGTGTTTTCATACTAAAAATCACACAGTGAAGGGTTTCAGGAAGCAGAGAGGAAAATCCCACTCAATTATGCTTCACGATTCAATAGTAGGAGTGGAGGCCTACAGAAATCCGCCTACCTTCCTTTCAAGGTAATTCTGTGATTGTGTGTAGATTTTATTGACTGGTTACCCATTTTTCATGGTTAATCAGAAGGAGCTTCGATCAACATGTCTAAATGGTTGATTGGTGTTTGAAAGCATAATTACATGCAAGATTGTATTTGTTAGGAATAAAATGGCAATAATACTTTTACAGGTGAATGGATCTGGTGTTATGCCTATCATATTTTCGACATCTTCTTTGGCTTTACCAGGAACATTGGCACGTTTCACTGGCTTAACAGCTCTTAAACAAGCTGCTGTTGCTCTAAACCCAGGAGGTAGTTCAAAATGTTATAACTGTGCCTTTATGGAAAAAAATGTTAACACCCATAATCAGTTTTCTCTTATTCTTACTTACAGGTGCTTTATATCTTCCAACCAACATAATGCTCATTGCATTCTTCAACTATTACTATACTTTTCTACAGTTAGACCCAGATGATGTGAGTGAACAATTGAAGCGAACAGGTGCTTCCATCCCTCTTGTTCGACCTGGAAAAAATACAGCAGCGTTTATTAAAAATGTAAGTATCTTAGAAAACAAACAAATAAATTTATGCCATGCCATTCATTTATGTTCCCAATTTTGATACCAACAAATGAATCTGTAGGTTTTGAGCCGTATCTCAGTTTTAGGTTCCACCTTCTTGGCGGTTTTAGCGGCTGGTCCTGCTCTAGTAGAACAAACCACACACTTGACGGCATTTCGTGGATTTGCCGGGACATCTGTGCTTATTCTGGTTGGTTGTGCAACTGATACAGCACGAAAAGTCCAAGCCGAGATTATATCCCAGAAATATAGAAACATCGAGTTCTATGACATCAACAAAAATGAGCCTTGAGAAAAGTTGGGAACATCACTCACAATTCACCGTCTAAATTTAAAAAAAAAAGTGAAAAACATCCACAATTATCGATCTTTACACAAACATCAGCAAATCACTGGTAATTTTCGTCGGAAATTGTAATGTTTTCTTACTTACCTCTCAATCATGTCCTCATTTGATGTTGGTAGTGAAAATTTTACAAGGCAATCATCCCAGTTGCTGCATTGGTAGGATTAGAATCCGAAAGCATGCTAACCTTAGATCTGCTTATAACTTAAAAGTGTGAAGACTGATGGTGTTAACCGGTTCAGGTGAATGCAATCCAATTGAAGTTTGAATCGAATACCCAAATGTGGATATTGTTTGTCATTTTTGTTGTCAAAACTAAAAACTAGGTTTAGGAAATATACATGATAATTTTAGCGAGAAGGTTGAAGCAGAGTGTTTTTTTTTATTGGGGGGGGGGAGATATTTAGATATTTCCAACAATAGTCAATAAGCATCATTAATTTAGTAAGGGATTATCGTTAAGTTCTGGAACATGAAGTCCATTCAAGAAGTTAAGATTGAGAAAAGAAGATTGAATAGGTCGCCTGTAGCGTTTGTCGATCTATATACTAAGATGACACAGAAACATGTTCAGTCACATCTGTTCATATGGGTAGTGGTGTTCATTGTCTTCTTCGTGACTCAGGAAGTTGATGCATCTGAAATGCCTTCAAGTATTACAAGTGGGCGCAAATTAATGAAAGATGCCCCAATCGAATATAACTCCAAAAATATACATAGCCCCGGATGCCGGGGAAGTCAAGTCGGAAACTGCAGGCTTGGGAATGCGGTATGATCTTCTGAGCAGAGGTGTCGTTTCTGGAAGAATCTGAGTTATTTATTTATTCATTTATTGTGGGTTCTGTAAACTCGATTTTACCAAAGAACTAAATCATTCATATGTTTCTGATTAATTTATCATGAGATTTCATGATCTCCGAGATCAGTTGGCAGAATTATATGTAGATTAAAGCAAGATATTATATATATGTGTGTCCATGGCAAATTAAAAGCTTGACTATAGTTACTGATTAACGAGTAGTGATCTTATCATGAGCAAGCGAAAATTAAATCGCTTGATCAGAGATTCAGAAGGACGGAACCAACCCATAATTTGGCCGGTCTACAATGAGAGAGGCGGTGGCGTTCCCTTGAGAAGGAGGGTACATGTCATCATCACCCATGACATCTTCCATCTCCGTTCGTTTTGCGAACCTTCCTTTGATCCTTGGCCTTGTCTCTGCGTATGCTTTCCTCGAGGCATAACGAATGGTTTTCTCAAACCTTCTTGTCTTTCTCTTCTCTCTGTATCTCATCACCCTCGCCTCCCTATCCATGCCGACTACGGCTGATGCTGACGCCGACGCCATCGCACCGTCCGGTACGACTCCAGTCTCCGAAGACGACATCTACACATATATAAGTTAATCAAGAACGATGATAAACAGATTGATATGTGAGATCGATATAACAGTTTAACGATTATAATTATATCTTACGCTGTGGCTCACGGACGGGGCGTATGAGTAAGAGTGATTCGACGATCGGGTGATATCGATGTCGTATGACCGATCGGAAATGTTCGAGATGAACGGAGGTGGGTGGTGGTGATGCATGGCGGCAACTCCGACCGCCATACCAGCAGCAGGAGCAGTGATGTTTCGGTTCTGAACCGGGACGATGCTATCTGCAGCTGCCGATCGATAGAATTTTGGGTCCATGGATGCTGCATAGTCAAGATCAAGGTATGGATCCACTTCGGGGAAATAGTATTGCTCAGCCATCCTTTCCGTCGATGGTTTCATTTCATATTTAATCTCGACGTTACTATGAACACCGCCGCCATCATTCGGAATCAACCAAGAAGCTGCTTCAGCTTCAGCTACGGCGTCGCTCTCTTCTTTATTACCATCTTCGTTATTACACTCTTCTTCTTCTTCATTATCGTCATCGTCGTCCTCAACCTCCTCTTCATCAACATCACCAACATCATGATGATCCCCTTGACATCTATTTTTCCGAATGAGACCAGTAGTTCTACCTTTCCTGGTCATGTTAGGTGAGGGCGAATCGAAGAAAGGGGTTATGGGGACACGCTCATGTCGGACGGAAAGGAGGTTCGCCGAGTGGACATCGGCGTCACAAGTTGCACATAGAACAGCAGCGTCGGCCTTACAGGTGAAAGCCGCTGGCGCCTGCTCGCAAACCTCGCATATCCACACCCTTTCATGACGGGATGCAAGCTTGTTTGCTCCGTGAATATTGGAATCACAGTGGGAGCACAAGAAGGCTGAGTCGGCACGGCAGAAGAGAAAAGCAGGCGATACCTTACAAAAGTCACACTCCCTCGCCATTTCTTCTCTAAACGTGTTCCTCTCGATCTGTTTAGAGAAGCTTTACTTTACACAACTTCATGATGACATTAGGGGAGAAGATTAGAAGATAGATATATATGACACGTGTCTAGTTCATAACCAGTTAAAACACTTCGATGTGCTTTGTGGATCCCACTTCTAGTTTGGATCATTGGATTGGATTTCATTGGTCAGGAATTTGCATCTACTAAACTGCATCTGTTTTTCATTTTTTTTTTTTTTTTTAACTTATCCCCTTAGACATTAATAATTTATCAAAACCTTGTTGATTGTTAAAAATATATTTCGAAATTAGGATTCAGTCAATTGTGTTTTTGTAATTTTAACAACATGTTTGGACATTTATGTTAATTTTGTATATGTTCTAAGTTATTATCACTTATGCAAGTTATGACAAAAACTAAAGCTATCAACTTATTTATTTGTACAATATGACTTAAGTATATTATTAACAAATTGAAATATTTTACATTAGTTATTAATAATCATTTCATGAATAAAGAATATAATAACTGTCTCCGTTGTTCTTCCTCATGATATGTTACTGTTCATGGAATCAAATTGGAATAGATAAACATTTGACTTATGCACTATTGGTTTTATTTAGGAAAGGGAAATGAAATCATTTATGCAAGCATATCTGGACTTTGAGGATTCTTATTAAATTATGCAAGAAATGAAATGTCTTTTGGGTATTGGGACCCAGATGAAAGGCTGCAATTATATTTTATAACACTTTTAACCAAGTCGTTGTCTTGCTATTTACATCAAGTATGGAAATCTGGAATAAAAATAGATTTTTTTTCGACAAAGAATAAAAAGGTTAGTCGATTTAGTTGCAAATTGCAATCCAGGATTTCGATTAGGAATTATTGAATTATATCTTCGAATTAAATTTCTTAAGTTCATTATCTGTGTTCTTCTGTGAATTCAATATTTTAATAGCGTCTATCACTTAACAACCGTTGATTGGAACCGAAGTGGATGCGAGGAAGACTTTGGAATGGCGAGGATAAGATAGAACCGTTGTCTATGTGTTCTTCTCCAATTGGTCCTTGTCTCTTCTCTAACCACAATCACACATTTATAATGATTTTAAATAAGATTATCGATCATTTCAATAATTCCAAAAGTGTTTGCAAATTGAGTTATATATTGACTTGTTGTAATTTGTAAATAAGTAATTATTTTGTGATAAAAAATTCACTTTGTGTTTTTTTATCATTAAATTAATCCGCTCTGTCTCGTTTTTTTTGCCCCGTTGCCCCTGGTCATATTCCGGGGCGGATCTCGGGACAGGGTAAAATCCGGATGGATCGCCCCGGTTTTTTTAAAATATAATATATTAGATATAAGATCATTTAATATATTAGATATAATATATTAAATTTTATGTCTTTTAAAAATTAGGGTAAAAAAATTACCTATTTTAAATTTTAGGTTTACTTTTTTTTTAAAAATTTATTTAATTTTATAATTTCAGGTGGGTCGCCCTGGATCCGCTCCGTTTCGCGTCCCAGTTGCCGATATATATAAAGTTATGTATATATGTATATGTATATAGAATGATGTTTATTGTAGGAGATCGATAACAGGATGGTGAAGATCCTGTGAAAGCGTAATAGAGAAAGTACGGAGACTGGATGATGAGGATCCAAGATGGAACTGATGGAGATTGGAGAATGATTTCTATAAGAGTATGAACTTTGAGAAGATGGAATATAGTCGGTGGAATTAATGTATGTGTTGTGTTTGTATATATTGGTTTCATAATCTAACAGATATAATGTATGTAATTAATTATAAAAATGTAGGTATTGTATAATGTAATTTAATACCCCCTCTCAAAACCAAACTAAACCTTATAGGTTGGTTTTATTTTGGAATATATTTGTTTTGGGCCCTAAATTGGTTGGGCTTATAGTGGTATTCCTTAGAATGGCAATTTCTAGAGATTTTTTTTTGGGGGCCTGCTCGTCTAAGGTAATTGGGCCCTGGATTGGAATTAATTGAAAATTGCTAAGGAAATATCTAAGGTAATGGATCCTAAGGTAAGCCTATTTGGACTCAAGGTCCATTTAACCAAACGGTGGGTTTGGTTAAACGAATGGTTAGATCGAGTCCGTATGTAGTTATATAAAAACAAGATAACTACTTGCCTCAGGGGTTTTCAGAAGGAGTTTGAAGCGGTAGGGTTTTCAGCGGGAACAAGACGATCGGTCGAGGCGATTTCTGGTGAAGTTTTTTTGTTTCTCAGATCATCAATAGCTTTTTGTTCTTGCATGTCTGTGTTTCTCAGTAGCTTTTTGTTCTTGTATGCCTGTGTTTCTCGGATCATCAGTAGTTTTTGTTCTTGCATGTTTAACATCTGATGTTTCTTTTTGTCTTTGTTCATTTCTTGCAGGTAAGTCTCTCATACCAAGGTCTCTTCGTAGATTTAAGAAGAGTGTTCCCGTTACTATTTTTATGAAAATATCTGCAACATTCAGCTTTGTGTCTATTTTGTCAAGTCTGATTTCTTTCCCGAATACTTTGTCTCTGATGGTGTGTATGTCTATTTCGATATGTTTCGTTCTTTAATGTAGTACTGGATTTTTCGTTATTACAGTTGTTGAAGCGTTGTCTGTGTATGTAACTGGAATCTCTGTCGGACTCTTCATTTTCCTTAGTAAGTTTACTAGCCATGTTACTTCACATGATGTGTGTGCTAGTGCTCTGTATTCTGCCTCTACAGATAATCTAGCCACCGTGTGTTGCTTTTTAGTTTGCCATGAGATAATGTTTCCATTCATGTAAATGGAGAATCCTGTGGTTGATCGATCTTCTAGTCTCAGTCAGAGTATGAGAATGCCTTAATTCCGAAGGTTGTCTCTCCTGAAAAGAACAATTTGGAATCTGGTAAGTTTTTGATATATCTTAGTACTTTACTTACCATCTTTGCATCTTCTAGCTTCATTTGGATTTTGCATATGTTGACTGAGGCAATTTACAACATGTGTGATGTCTAGTCTGGTTAATGTTAAATAAACCAATTTGCCAACTATCCTTCTGTAGTCTGTCAGATTTTCCAATGGTTTTCCTTTTTGATATTTTCCTGTTTCATCCGATATCTTGCATGATGGATTGTTAGAAGGTTTGGCATTTATATAGTTTCTGTTTTCAAAAATTTTAATTGCATATTTTCGTTTACTCATGAATATTCCTTCAATTGAATGTATAAATTCTATACCTAAGAAGTATTTTAGTTTTCCAAGGTTTTTGATATTAAAGTGTTTTGCTAGGTCTTTTTTTAACTGTATGATATTTTATAAATTATTTTCAGTGATTAGTAGGTCATCTACATATGCTAGGATAAATGTGTTTGTCTGATATTTATTCTACCGAATAATGAAAATCTGCCTTAGTTTGTTTAAATCCTAGTTTTGTAAGTATTTGATGTAATTTGTTAAACCACATCCTTGATGCATGTTTAAGATCATATAGTGATTTCTTTAACTTGCATACTGATTTTTGTTTATCATTATCTGGTTTGATTGATTTCAGACCTCTTTATTGAATTCTCCATGCAGAAAAGTATTTTGCACATCCATTTGATGCATGTGTCATTTTCTGTATGATGCAATTGATATCAATGTTCTTAGGGTTGTCATCTTAAAGACATGTGCAAAGGTTTTTGTATAATCTATGTCTTCTATTTGATTATAACATTTTGTAACTAATCGATCTTGCTCTGTATTTGTCTAAAGATCCATCTGCATTGAGTTTTGTTTTGAATACCCATTTGCATCCTATTGTTTTTGTTTGTATTTGGATTTGAATCAAGTCCCATATCTCATTTTGTTTTAGTGCATTTTTTTCAGACTTCATGACCTTTTGCCAATGGGTTATTTTGCATGCCTAAGTGTAACTTTGTGGATCTTTGTTTTTCAATATTTTTGTTAAGAATGTTTTGTGTCTTCACTATGAAAAGCCACTGGGTGTCCATTGTGACTTAGGACTGTCCCAATGCCAATAATACTAACATCGTACATTCTACCCCAAAAGAAGTGCTATTGTTCTGAAAAGGAAGATAGTTTTGTTCTTGAAAAGGAAGATGATTTTAATTGTTCCTGAAAAGGAAGATGAAGTACTGAATTCTCTCTCTGTTGATTTAGACAAGAAGAAGAAGAAGAAACCAGTCGGAAGTAAGAAGGCTGGAAACAAGAAAACAGAAAAAGAAATTGTCAGTAAAGAGGTATTATGTTAAGAAATCTTAGAAAAATGAGAGTTATATAGAAATATTTGACTGTAAAATAATTTAACATTTTTATCACGTAGGTTACAACACCACTACCTCCTTCGAAGAATGAGAGATTGGATTCCTTCAATCCATCTACCACAATCAGTTAGGAATGATTTGTGAAGGTACTTTTGTATTTATATTGTTCGAAGACGTAGAAGAATTCCAATCTGCGCTCCGGGAACCGAATGCAGATTATCCTATTTTCTACCCCGAGTCGGATGAATAGGTAGTCCCTGAGTTGGCGGAGGATATAATAATCCCTTTAGATGATCCAAAATTTATTCCTGGTTTTGTTCAAGAGATGGTTCGACAAGTAGATGAAGAATTTGATCACCAAGCTGTTGAAGAGGTTGAACGACATGATGACATTGTTCCTACGGGTAAGATTCACCGTCCTCGTACCCGGTCGAAATCTTGGCCATTTTCGGATATGCAGATGGCCTTATATAATATTTTATATAGTATAATTTATATAAATAACTCTATATAATATATTAAATATATAAGTATTTATTAAAAATATATCTATAAGAAATTATACCTAACCCCCTATATTTTAAATTTATAATATTTGCTAAAATATAAATTTTAAACCCCAAATGTGAAATGCTAGTGATGAAGAAATTGAAGATTAATTAATATTATAATTTTTGTTAATTTACGTAAGTAACTAAGTATTATCTATTAATTACATTGGATTGTTTAATTTTTTACTATTTGTATTATTTATATTTAATTCAGAATTCCAAGAAATATCAAAAGAGGTTGGACCTGGACGTGTTTTCAAATTTTATTCTATTTAAATTTTTTCAAAATATTAATTAAAATCGTAATTTAATTTTTAACAATTATTTTTCTTTAACAATTGTTTAATTAGTATGTGGTGAGTCGATTTTAATTTCGATTTTTTTTTAAAGAACGACATGATGGAGTGAAAAAATAATAAAAGATTAATGGTAAACCAAATGTTTAGAATCACTCGGTGACCGTAATCAAAAACGTTTTTTTTTCCGACACATGGTCGACCTATGATTCAATGGTTTGGATCTCACAATTAACTTTGAGAAAACAAAAGAGGCTCATTTGCTTAATTATTAAAATTAATTGAAATAATAGACATTTCCACATCCAGTTAAAATTATCTGATAATGTATAAATTTCAAATTAAACTTCAAATTCCACGCCCAAAATAGAATTGAAAACTTTTATATTTAACAATTATAAAGTTAGACCTATCTTTTTTTAGTCGACCAATAAGGTATAAAAGTCGCAAGTCCACTGTAAAGTGACTAAAGTTAAAATATTTTCTTGAGTTATTTAGTTTAGCGTTTCTTAATGTTTACATTAATCTATCAATTAATCTAAGAAACTCAATAATTAATCAATCCAGCTACACAAACAAAAAAATAATAATAATCCTACAGACTCTGTCCTTGTGCCATTGACCTATTCCTCCTAATCACTCTTATAATAAGGTCTAATACTAAAAAAATAATATTAATTGGACTTAAAGGTTGTTTAATTAGGTGTATGTTTCTACTCCATACAAATCAAAATATAGAATTTAATATATATACTTGCGGAGACTCGATCAAAAGTTTTAAAGATAATGTTTATTTCTTCATTATTGTTATTATTTTGTTGTTGTCTTATTGTCTTAACATTTTTAACTTCATATGAAATGGCCATATTATGGTACGATTATAATAATATATATATATAGAGAGAGACTTTCATTGAATTTAATATTATAAATCGAAGTCAATTTGTCAAATGTAAGTACTTTAAAAAAAAAAAAAAAAAAAAACTACTTTATTAATTAATATAACTAACCAACCCATAATTTTTCTAAATCCAAAATCAATGAAATAATTACATAGATAGATATTTATTTTTCAACTTATTTTTCAAGATATACCATAGATAGTTATTACTTACATCAGTTGAGTCAATCATTTTATGTCTAAATGATATATGCATGGTGGGATAACGTTTGAATTGAAAATGTCAACAAGACAACAACCCTGATGACCAATTGACCACCTACACAGCCACAGTACATGTACTTTACTAGCTTAGTTCAACAATACAAGAATTAAAGCATACTCCACTACAACTTACAAAGCACTAAATATTAACTACCAGAGACCGACTAGTACTACTACCTTGACTTCTTCTGATATATTTACATATATTTACTAGGAAAGTGGAAAACACCATAATTAATTATTTGGTAGATTTCAAGATTGTTCAATTTATTGGTAATAATTAATGGATCATTTATATAGAGAGATCGCGCGGTAGAATTACATAGAGTATTGAAATATAAAACTGTAGAATTTCATTGATTATCGATCATTAGATATGTTACTTTAGAAGATTGATCTCTCGTACTTTTATCATAAATGTTTTCAAAATTTGACAACAATATTTTTTGTAAAAATTCAGATCAAATGAGAGACTACTGGTGCATGTTTTTGGAGAAAATGTTAAAAGTATCTACCTAAGATGAGTTAGGAGTTTAAAATAACCGTATATATATATATACATTTTCTTACCATTATAATTAAATCAAATTTACGAATATGCCATAACAAAAAATGGGCATAAATGAAAAAAAAATGAAATAACGGGTAGAATATATAACCCCCAAATCCATCGACGTTCTCCCTTCCACCCATATCTCCAACCCTAGCTAGCCTCTTGGTTGTCTCCATCGATCGTGCGTCTTCTTTCCTTATTTCATCGCAGGTACGGACTCTGTATTCATTACTGAGCACATGGGTACTAGTTTCGAGCTTGGGATATATGACCAAATTAAGTAATAGATTATGTAGCGAAAGAAATCAAAGGTCTTGTTTTATTTACATGCATGGAATAGATTATGTATATTAGGAGGAGCGCTAGCTCACAAGATATACTGTGGAAAGTAGCTAGCTAGCGATGGGTGAATGAAAGGATACTATTTGATGATCTTTGAATGCTTGATGACCCTATCGTCATCGATCTCTCAGTTGTAGATCTAGTTTCGTAGAATTTACAACTTAGATCGATCAAACGTACACACGTCAAATCTGTGCATGCATGCGCCTTGGACTCCTTGCATGCTCTCATGGAGACATACTGCCATCTACTGTAGTATTCCACAGTGTCCTCACATAACTCGGGTTCAGCCGCCTAATCCTGTACTGGCTGTAGCCTGTCTGTCGGATTCGATCATGATTTGGATAATTAAATACATAATTGGTAATGGGAGTTGATAAATAATTAAGAATTTTAATGCTAGATTTCAAATGCTAAAATCCAATCACGTACGTTCATATACATGACCACCAAAGCTGTCGTCGACATTGATTCCTGGTTCGTTCTTAGCTTCCATGACGTGTGTTAAATCCATTGGAATCCTTCAAATAGAACAAAGACAACTAGTATAGAGCGCAGAAACACTTGCTTCTTTTCCCACTTAATTAATTATGCATCAAAGTCTTTGTTACTTTGTTTAATTAATTAATTAATCTTAATTTCTCCGGCCACCTCTGGCGATCCGGTCGCTGGAAACAAATCATTTTCTTTTAATTTTTAATCTCATTTCTTTAGTATAAACAGAGTTGTTCGAGGAATATTTGACTTTCGATTCGGAGGAGGAGGAGAATTATGGATTAATTTATACCGATCGATGTTATAAATCAATAAATAACGAATGCAATAGTCAATATTATTAGTTATGAGAGATGATAACTAATCAAATCGTAGTCCATTTCAAATTTGATTTCATAAACAACAACATTATTTCTAACTTGAAGTTGAAGTAAGCAGTCAAGATCGATTTGTAGAAAATTCAAAAACCCTAGGATCTGCTCAAAAAAGGTAGACGTCTGTTCTTCTCTAAATGAATCACATCACATCACATCACATCATATCACATCACAGTTTTTGCTTTCATTTAGCTTTCTTAACTTTATTGTTCCGGCCATGTCCAGCTCCTCCTCCCTGGTCCCTCATTTTTTCGATCCCTAAATATTTCTTGCTATAAAACCTCACTCGACCCTTTGATTTCTTCTCAATCAACGCGCTGCCCTTAATTTACCTTTGTTTCGTTCCCCTTAAATTTCTTACTAACTTCTTTCTTTCCTAAATTGCTCACGGAGGTCCGAAATCATCATGGGTAGAGCACCTTGCTGCGATAAGGCCAACGTCAAGAGGGGGCCATGGTCACCTGAAGAAGATGTAAAACTCAAGACTTATATTGAAGAATACGGAACTGGTGGCAATTGGATTGCTCTTCCTCATAAGATTGGTAATTAAACCATGTCTGTACGCGCGTCTTCTTTTGGATTATTGTATTTCTCATTAATTACATCTTTAATTCATCACAGGTCTGAAGAGATGCGGCAAGAGTTGCAGACTTAGATGGCTGAATTATCTGAGGCCAAACATAAAGCATGGAGGATTCTCTGAAGAAGAAGACAGTCTCATTTGCAATCTGTACATCAGTATTGGGAGCAGGTGAAAACTCAGATCGACTTTTTCTTCTTCATTCTGCACAACCCTACATGCATGCATCATGCGTGTGTATGCTGTGCTGTGTTTTCTTCTTCAATTCTTTTCTGTTTATTAATACACCTGGAATTAGTGACTACTGACTAGGGTTATTAACCTTATCTAATTAATATACTGTGTGCTAATTGCACCTGCATCTATTATCGTTCTGTCGTAGGTGGTCAGTCATAGCAGCCCAGTTACCAGGAAGAACTGATAACGACATAAAAAACTACTGGAACACAAGGTTGAAGAAAAAACTACTTGGAAGGCGCAAGGATTCACAATCACGTCGTGGGTCTTCGAACCAGGAACAATCCAAAGTGAAGAAAGATGCAATGGACTCTGCGGGAAACACAAGCTCGCAGTCGTTGAGTGCATCTGCAGTTGAGAGAATGCAACTCTACATTCAACTACAAGGCCTAAACACCCCCCTCTCTTTCTACAATAATCCTGCGATTTGGCCCAAATTTATCCATCCTCTTGGAGACCATGGGAACTTTCAAACCCATCAATCTCAAAACCAGCACTTGCCAACTGATGATCCTCATCTGCATCAAATACCGATCCAGACCACTACTCCTGAACCACTTCCAGACATGCCAATTCCAAGTAACCAGATCGATGGCGGAAAGACCTCAAACACAGCCCAGGAGTTTGACGTCAATTCCTTAAATGGGTTCCCTTCCGAATCAAATTGTACGATTCTGACTAATGGGGAGATGAATGATAACTTCGGATCGGCAGCTGCAAGATTACAAGAGGAGCTCAGTGAGTTGTTCTATGGAGATAACGATGGAAATTTGAAACAAGTGCAAGTTTGTCAGCAGCAACAGCAGGAGAAGCTCACGATCAATCAAGATATTGATTGTTCCAAAGGAATAGAATCTGCAGGTTACGATAATATGAACATCAGTTGGTGGGCAAACAACGACATTTCCCAGAAATCTTCTTCAACTTCTTGGGATTCGAACGCTATTGATCATTTACCAACAGAATCGATATTTCAAGACTTCAATTGGGGTTCCATGTCATATATATAGGTGCAAAACCTAACTGCAGTACGTAAAGCCATGCATGTGTCTAGATCGAGATCAATTAAGGAAGAAATTCAAATAATCAAGAATCTATCTATCTATCTATCTATCTATATCTATATATATATATAGTACGTCGTAAGTCTGTAGATGCAGTGTGTTTGGGATGGTAATAATAATAATAACAACACTATCATGCATGTTTTAAACATGTTAGAGACTTATGTTTATCGATGGAACAATCTAAGATTGTAAATAGGAACATGTTCTGCCCCTTTCATGCATAATAAAGCGGCAACTGATTATTTCTTAGATAAGGTTTAAAAAGAATACTACTTACGTTAGCTAGTCGTTAAGGTTTACTTTTTTTAAACAGGATAAAAGAAATTTTTGGGCGAATAATAATACTTGTATCTTGGAGCTTTGGTGCAAAATTTACTACTACGTAGAGTCTACATGTGGTCGTTGGCAAATTTGGTGAGAATCTAGTTCATTTATTTTGGTCAACCTGGCCCGCATCACTGGATTACTTATTAGTTGGTCTGACTTTGTCGGTTGAAAGAAATATTGGTCTACTCCAATTAATCCAGCGAAGATCTCAACTACTCCCAACCGGTCGACTCAGATTCAGAATCCAGTCAGATCCACTTCCAAACGAGATATATAAAAGATTACTAGGGAAGATGTGGGAGTTTAACACTTGATATAAGATTGATTCATTGATTTTAAAAACTATTAAAGTTTTTGAAATTCAATGTTCGAATCTTACTTTATATATTTTCATTTAAATTTACCCGATGATATATTATATGGTTTTTGTATATTATTTGAAGGTTGACAGTTCTATATTTATAGAGAGGTATATATTTTATTTATATAAAATAAAGTAACAGTCAAGTTGGACCTTGAGAAAGTGAGGACTTATCAATCAAAGCAAAGATCAATTACAGAAGGAAGCTATCACAATTACACAACAAAGATAGTGAAGAACAACCTCCATCATCAAAACCAATCAGAATAAGGTTTGATGGTCAGAGTCTCATGTGGTAATAAGGTTTGTGCGTGTAAGGGTTATTGTATAAAATCCTTATGTTTGGGTAAATATTCTTAATAAAATCATTCTTCACCTCTGGCCCTCCTAAGAATTCTTTTGCTCTAGCTAACACCTCCGCTCCGGCAAGAGTGTTACATTGGTGCTTTCATTGAGCTCCCAAGCTCAGGTGTTCTACGGATTGATAGTCGGTAACGACTTAAAATATTAAAACATCTTTCAAGGCTTGTTCTACACCTTGAGTACATCCAAAATAAGAACATTTTTATCCTCAAACATTTTCACTAAATTCTATTTTTTGATTATTACATTTTAGATTCAATCATGGGAGACAATCTGGAGGAGCTAGGAAGCAACTGACACTATTTATCAAGAAATGGGGGCAATTACAAATTAAGATAACTCTTCGACAGAATGCGACACTTGCGGCAATGGCAAAAAGTTTGTTGAAATTGACCAGAAGTGACGATGGACAAATTATTCAAAAAGACGATGCAGGCAACACCAAACGATCGTCAATTAAACTAGACTTTCCACGCTTCAATGGGGAAGAATTGGAAGGTTGGCTTTATCAAACCGACAAATACTTCGCGTTCCACAGGATTGGAGACGAGTCGAAAATACAGATCGTTAGTTTTCACATGAAGGGGAAGGCGTTAAGCTGGATACGAGGGATCAGGAGAAACAAATTGAATTCAACTCTGACACGATTCGTTGCGGATCTGCGAGAACAATTTGGGGTGGCCGAATATGTGAATAAATTAGAAGATCTATCGAGATTTCAACAAACATCATCCCTGGCCAAGTATTTAGATAAATTTGAAGAATTATTAAATGATGTGAAACTGACCGACATACTTGGGCTCTCAATCAATCATCTTCCTTTCACATACTTGGGGGTCCTCATTACAGGTCAATAACTGAGATCATCCGGAAAATCCCAAGTATGTGAAAGGAGGTCCTCATTTCATAAAATCCGAATTCGTTTAAAAATTTCGGATTTGGATAAATATATAATAAATTAATATTATTATATTATATATTTATATTATAAATCATTAAACACTTAAAGTCTTAAACCTAATTACCTAAGTTATAATTATAAATCTTTATAACTTATTAACTTATAATTATTAAATTCTAACCCTAGCACTAACCCTAAAGTTATCCGGATACGGATTATCCGGAAATCCGGATAATTTATTCGGATTCGAATGATCAAATCTGGATTTTATTCGATCGGATTCGGATACCTGCATATCTGACCGATATACAGGCTTAGTCAGCATGCTCCTATGGATTGAGCTTTGGTACAACACCTCATATCATTACAGTATCAAGACTATTACATTCCAAGCAGTTTATGGAAGGTCGTCACCAGAGATTATGGACTACCATCCGGGCGATTCTATGGTCGAAGCGGTAGATGAAGTACTTGCGGGAATAATAAAGATGCTAGCGGAACTGCGGAGAAATTTACAACACACTCAAGAAAAGATGAAAAAGTAAGTGGATTTAAAACGAAAACCCTATGAATTCGAAGTGGACGAATGGGTATGGCTTAAATTACAACCGGATCGGCAACATTCGGTAGAGCGCTGACACTACTAGAAGTTGTCAGTTAAGTTCTACGGTCCATTTTTTTTTTAAAGAAAAATTAGTGTTGTCGGCATGCCTAAAATTACCACCGAACTGTCGCATTTTCCCGAACAGTTCAGGAGTTAACCCAGAACAGGAGACGGTTAACATGCCCCCACTAACTCACGACGCCCATCCAATTGTGGTCCCAAATCGCATTATGGCTTACCGTGTGATCAGTGAGTTGGGATTGAACCCGGATGAAAGAACATGGAAAGATATTGACACCATTGCGCATCTTGTTCCTTCTATTAACCTTGAGGATCGGATGGAGAGAGGGATGTAACAGTTGGGTTGGATCTTGGGAAAGTCATGAATCGATTAAGGGGGGACTTATCAATCAAAGATCAATTACATAAGGAAGCTATTACAAACCATTATCATTGATGTCAAAAAACATGAATTAGAGTTTCGTTCATTTTACGATGGAACTCAGAAGCTCCCACAGGATCGATGCAGAACCAAAGACCTTCACAAGCCCCGAAATTCCTCCTAGAGAAGTCACCAAATTTCATGAAGAAGTCGTTGATTTCATGAGGAACGCGTCAGGTTCAATAGAAATGTCACCTACATTGGCATTCGGCATTCCCCATCTACGTACCGTTGATTTCCCTCATAAAGTAGGTGATTTCCTAAGGGAACTCCAACTCTCACAACACTTTGTACTCTACTAAACCCATCTTTCTATCCCAAAAATCTCTGTCGTCGCTCCAAACACCTTACGCCATCCATCGTCGGAAGAGACGCGTTCATTGAAAATCAATCTACACACATTCGTTCGTCGAAAGGTAAGGTATGACTTTCTAATCCATTATTTTAGTTATTGATTAAATACTAATGATCACAATTTGATACTGCACGATAACGCATTTAAGGTACGACGTACCTGAAGTGCGCTATATACTTATATACCAGTAGGTCTGTAAATGAATATTCAAAATTCGGATAAACAAATTCAAATTCAGATAAAAGAATTCAAATTCGAATTTCAATTTTGATATCCGAATTTAAATTAACCAAATTTAGATATCAAGGTATTCAGTTCGTTTAAAATCTAGTATGTTAAAATTAAATATTTATATTATTATAAAATATAAATAAATTTATATATATAACCTTTAAATTTTATAATTTATAAATTTATATATAACCTATGTTAATATTATTTGCTATTGAAGATAAGGGTGAGTACGGGCGCGGAACGGGGCGGATCTTAGGCGACCCACCTGAATTATAAAATTAAAAAAATAAAATTTAAATATAAATATAAAATATAAATTTAAAACAAAAAAATTAAAAAATTAAATCTAAAATAGGTAAACTTTTTACCTTGATTTTTAAAAAAATTAATTTGAAAAATTATATATCTAATATAATATAATTTAAATTAATAAAAAAAACATAAAAATTAATTTTTTTAAAAAAACAGGGCGACCCGCCCGGGGTTCGCCTTGCCCCGAAACCCGCCCCGGAATATGACCGGGGCAACAAGGTACGGGGCAAAAATGAAAAAACGAGGCAGAATATCTGCCTCGCCCCCGGTTACCACCGGAGCGCGGAACGGGGCGGGACCAGGGCGACCCGCCCCGCCCCGTTCTCACCCTTAATTGAAGATCTATTTATAAAATTTTAAAAATACTTTTATATTTTAAACACTTAAACTGTTAAAATATAACCCATTCGGCCATTCCCTTTCTTAGGAGATAGGATTTATCTTCTTTCTTTAAGGTCTGGTTCCTATCTTAACCCATCCAAATCTGAATGTGGGTCTGGTTTTATTTTTTAAATACAGGATATATTTATTACTATTTTTTCATTTTATAAATCATATAATTTTTTTATTATTTGAATTCAGTAAAATAATCAAATTCAAATTCGAATTCGGATAATAAACGAATCAAATTCGAATATCCAGATATTAAACGAATTCGAATATGATGGTATTTGGTTTGTTTACATACCTATATACCAGCACACCCTAGACTATAATAGTCTTTGCAGGTAAAGATCACTTCATTTCACTAATGAAAATTTGCTTTGATAAAAAAGTCATTTAGGGTTCAAAGTGAAGCTGAAGCATCACTCTAGATCGTCTCAAACCAAACAGTACATGAAGTTTACTATGCTACCAACAAATCGATTACTGTCCGTTGAATTACATGCTGAAGAACAAGGAACGTTAATAACACACATCATGTTTATAAAACACTTTGGAATATCATCTCAGCCAGTTCCTGCAAAATTAGAATAATGACAGGTCACTAGTGGAAGTCAAATATTAGATTGATAAATGACATCATTTGGATGAGTAGGAATATTTATGAAAACCTTCATGGTTTTACTAAGGAAATTTGATCGACAAGAAGAATGGATTTGATCGATTACCTGTTTCCCTGAAGCAACTCTCGGTTCCCCCAATTCAAAGGCTTTCTTCTCCAGTGTTTCAAAATCAACCTTTCCAGCCTGTCAAATATTATTTGTAATCTATTATAATCCAATAATGCGTGAGTGATAAATGGAAATAAATAAAGCCAAATCTGATAATTGATTTCTTTGAAATCAATTGATAATTGATAACCTCAATTTGGGAACCAAACTCAGAATCAAAGGTTTTGTAACGGTTTCGAACAAGTTCAGCAAGAGTACCATCCTGGGTAGTAAGTGAAAGAATCAAATATTTGGAGTTGGTGAGTTGCCATAACAAAAAAATTACGAGTGAGAACTCATGGACTACAATGTTCTACAATTTTACCTCAATAAGTTTGGCTACATTGCGAAGTCCACGGGCCAAAGTATCCATCCCTGAAATGTGAGCAATAAACAGGTCGACTACATCTGTACTTTCTCTTCTCCTGTTTGTACCACACAACCATATCAACAATTAAAGAAACAAAACTAAGAGATATTTTATAGCATAAAATAAGTTAATAATAGGTAATGGAAGGAGGAAGTGGCTAACAATTTTGCATCAAAGTTGAATCCACCAGGTGCAAGACCTCCCTGTTTGACAATAAACCGATAATTATAACATGGAAATTTGACGGAGATAATTCAAGTTTTTTCATTTAAAATAATGAGATTTACGTAATGACATACATTTCTAACAACACTGAGCATCACTAAAGTTGCTTCTGAAATATCAGTGAGAAACTCATCTGTATCCCATCCTGCAGAGGAGAAATAAATAAATCTCAGGACAAATAAAGGAGCAATAAATCGTAATAGATTTGTTCGAGTATTAGTTAATTGGTATTTTAGTCTTTAGTTAATTACAAGTGATAATTAGTAGGCATTTTGGTATTGATAGTTATCAGTAGTTTTCATTTATATTGATGTTTTGAAAGTAGTTTTTCATTTATAAATCTTTAAATAGAGTTGTAAAGTTTTCTTTGAAAATTAAACAATGATTTCAAATCTTCAATTATCCATCTCTCTTAAGCTCCAATTACTCAAGAGGCCAAGGCTATTTAAGGATATTTCTTTCTTCTGATCTCAGATTTGTTCCTAAATTCTTGTCCTATTTCTAAACTCTTGTTAATCCTATTAGGATCCTAACAGAATTTAGAGTTTCACATACCTACTTGAGGATCACCAGTATTTGCATCAATATTACCAAGTAACCCATTTATTCTTGCAGTCTCAAGCTCGTGATGGCAGCTGTGACCAGATAGAGTGGCATGGTTACATTCTACATTCAGCTTAAATTCACCTGTATAGAATGAAAAGAAAAATCTAAGACGTTCTGGAAACAACAAAACATCACAGAATAAAAGAATAGTAATGCAAATATGTGCTTAGTGCTTACCGATAAGGCCGTATTTCCTTAAGAATGATGCCGTGGTTGCTGCATCCCAGTCATATCTGAAAGAAGATGGAAAATGAAATTAATTCAATTTATTCCATCATAATACTGTTATGATCATAGTGTACGGTTAATCTGACCATCCTTGTGACTAAGTCTTTTTGATCGAATGATTTTAGAGACGAACACCGCAAATGGGAAAGAACAATTGCTAGGTTTTAGTAAAAAGCATAAAATGATTTAATATAAAGTTATAAACTATTCTACTAATAACTTCATAAAAAGTATAAAAAAACTAATGCAATTAACTAACATACTAACTAATTATTAATCCTACTAATATTATAAACTATTAACCAATAGTTAATTATTACCTCATTGTAACAAATACCACTATCGTAACAAATGCATTGAAAGAGAGAACATTTTACTAAAAACATACTGGTGCTTTGTTGGCTCTTGTGGCTTAGGTTCGATCAGCAATGTTCCTGAAAAAAGAAATATAAACTTCAATCCCATGCTATATTAGAGCTCTGTATAAAGGACCATGGTAACATACATACCATTGAATCCAATCTTCTTCTTCCAATCGGCAGCTGCCTGAAGAAAGGTTGCCTACCAAATCCAACACTCATGGCGATCAATTCACCAAATCAAAAATATATATATATATATATATTTGTGAGCAAAATATTTCCTACATAGTGATCCAGCTCTCTTTCCATATCCGTATTTAAAAGCGTTTGATACCCTTCCCGGCCTCCCCAGAAAACATAATTCTCTCCTCCTAGATAATGGGTAACCTGTAAGAAATACAATTAGCATATAGAAGAAGATGCCAAAATGGAAAAATATAAATTATGTACAAACAAATAGCAATACATATTCTGATATTGCCATTCAAATTACCAACCTCCATGGCTTTCTTTACTTGAGCGGCAGCGTATGTGTAAACAGCCATGTCAGGACTATCCACAGTTTGAGAAAGTAGATAGAATAAATATTTTAAAATTCTTTGAAGAAAAACAAGTTTGCATATTATTTAATACTGATAAAAACCTTGTAGCAGCTCCATGCATGTAGCGTGGATTAAAAAATAATTGAGCCGTGCCCCAAAGAGGATGAATTTTAGTACCCTTTAACCAAAAATGAAAGAATAAAATTATACTTGGAGGTTGATAAAAAAATGTAAGTAGAAATTACATTCAATTGATTATATTAGGAAAAAAATACTGCATTAATTAACCTGAAGTTCTTTTGCAAGTGTAACTATTTCGTCCAAATTTGCATTTGACTCCTAGATGTTAGATGAGCACAAACATGTTGCAACCAGCAAAAAATATCACACATTGACATTAGGTGAATATCTGTATCGTGCTATCTGCATCGTACCAAACAACTTACTAACCTTGAGTGTATTGCCTTCAGGAGCAATATCTCTATCATGAAAACACCATTTATCAACTCCGAGCTTTTCTAAAAACTCAAAATTTGCTCTCACTGTATGCATAGCAAAAAATAAGTGTTAATTAATTTACAACTCCATCCTACAGCATACACAGCACTTTACAGAGTTACACTTACTTCTTCTCTTAGCCATATCCAGAGAATTTGTACCATCCTCCCATGGCCATACCTTGGTGGGAGCACCAAAAGGATCACCCCCAGTTCCACGAAATGTGTGCCAAAATGCAACACTAAATCTCATCCAATCCTGATAACAATGCATCCAAACATGAGTTACAAAATAACACACCGTTTAATAGTAAATTAGTAATCTCTAAAGAAAATAAACAAATGGAGTGACAATAAAAACCTTCATTTCCTTTCCAAGAATTTCTTCCTCTGCATTGTACCATTTAAAAGACAATGGGTTTTTACTCTTAGGACCCTATCGATCATATAAAATCAAATGTTACATCGATTATATGACAAATTTTATTATGATTGATAGTTGTATACACTATACAGTATACCTCATAATTGATTTTGGGTATTCCTGGGAAGAATTCTCCGTCCCATTCCCCAGAATCATTACCATCTAAATTTGCTGGGCAGATCTTTGAGCTTTCAGCAATCTGAAATCAGCTTGTATTTATTTATAGAAATAATAAGAAAATTACTAAATGGATTGTATAGTAGTGATGAGGATAACACACAACAGATGAAAATGTCAAGCTCAAGCAAAGCACTGCGAAAAGAAGCTTGCTAATCTCCATTCTGCAACTGCAAAAAAGAAAGATGAAGTGACAATAGATCGATTATTTTTCCAAAAGAAACCAGAAACTATAAAAACTTTCAATACTGGATTTCAGGGGGAAATCCCAAGATTCAATCCCTCTCATAAATTATCTCATCAGCCTTTATACAATTGGGGTTGGGAGTAACCAATTACATCTGTTATTCAGTTATCCCCAAATTTCAATATTGACCTTATACAATTAACTAATTACAATGTTATTAGAGTTAATTATATTCTCTAACAGCTCCCCTCAACTTCGTCGGGGATCCTCGACTAGGTTGTCTCTGAGGCTAATGAACGGCATTGGTCTGAGAGCCTTTTTCAGAGTATCAACTCTTTATTCGGTGTTTGCAATATGTTTGACCACCAACATTTTGTTCTCCACCCTTTCTAAGACGAATTTAAAATTGAGAGCCGCATGTTTTATTTTTGAATGGAATACGGGATTAGCTGCAAGCTGTGTAGCTCCCAGGTTGTCGCAAAAAATGTTATACGGTTTCTTGACTTCAATTCCCTATTGAAGTCTGGACTGTGAAACAAGATCTGAAAATGAAGATTTTAGTAGGAATGCAATGACAACCGTAATTGTATTAAGCCCCAGCCGAAAGCTTATATAGGCTGGGGATAACAGAAAAGATGCCTCCCACTACCTTAGGTAGTGGATCATTACAAGGAGAATAAAACTAAATTAACTATAGCTGAAATAACTAACTACAGCTAACTAATTAATTATAGTATAATAATTCTATTTACTCTAGCATTCCCCCTCAAACTTGTGTGATTGTGAACACCAGTTTGGGCTGAAACTTCATGAATAGTGTTGGTCTTAGAGGCTTGGTCAGGATATCAGCTAGCTATCTGTCACCCTCTACATCCAACACTTGTAGTGAACCCTTGTCCGTTCTTTCTTTAATGAAATTGAAGTCGATGGTAGTATGTTTCATTTTAGTGTGACATACTGGATTCTGGGCTATGAAAGTGGCACTTAGATTGTCACAGTATACTTTCATAGGTAGTGGAACTTCTACCCCCAATTTTGTATGCAATGCTCTCACAGCTTCAACATGTTCTACTGTGGTGCCTACAACTTTGTATTCTGCCTCTGTGGTAGATCTCGAGACTGTGGTTTGCTTGGTTGATGCCCAAGCAACTAAAGTTCCACCTATAAAAATTAAGAAACCAGTCTGACTCTTCCTATCACTTATATCCCCTTCCCAATCTGCATCTGAGTATGATGTAATAGAGAAATCAGTGGTTTTTCTTAATATGATACCAGTGCTCTGTGTTCCAGATAAATATCTTAACAATTTCTTGACTACCACCCATAGATTTAAAAGCGGCGCTTTAAGCGCCGCTTAAAGCTATTAAAGCGGAAAAGCGCTCCTGGAGGAGCGCTTTCCAAATCGCTTTTTTAAGTGGGTAAGTGGGTAAGTAGGTTGGGTACGATGTTGCTTTCGACAGTGGCGAAGAAGGCGACGGAGATGGGGATGGAGAGAGTGGAATGATGCGTCATCGACAGGAACGTGAATGCCATTGATTTTTACCAGGAGAAGATGCGAGCCAAGGTGCTGCTGGAATCGAAAATTTGCCGCCTCACAGATGATGCTCTTCATGTGTATGCTCATAAGGAGGATTAAGCGGTACCACGGTAAGAATATCTAAATCTGCATAACGCTGTTTATTTTATCATATCTGAACACGAGGCATACCTGTATATAAAAAATTATATACAGCCTGTCCTACGTACAAGTGTTGAGATGGGTTACAGCTGTCCTGTATATAAAAAATTATATACAGCTTGTCCTACATACAAGTGTTGAGATGGGTTACAGCCTGTCCTGTATATTTGCAATTATACAGCCTGTCCTGCATATATATGCAATTATATATGCAATCTCAGGGGTATATATGCAATTTTCGAAAAAATTGCAAATATTTACAAAATTGCCACTATCGCTTTTTTAGCTTTAAGCGCGCTCAAAGCTGAAAAAGCGCTCCCTGGAAATTGGGAGCGCTTTTTGTTATTTAAAACTATGCTGCCACCCAATGAGCCTGAGTTGAAGCTACAAGGAACTGTGAGAGCTTATTTACTGCAAATTGTATATCTGGCCGGTCATAGTTAAGTATTGCAGTGTCCCAATAATTCTTCTTTACTCACTGTGGTCTGATACTGGTTCATCTTCTTTAAACAAATCTCTTAAATCTCCCATAGGAGTGCTTGAGGGTTTGAGATGCTCAAACTTACAACAACTCAACATATTGCACAAATACTGTTGCTGTGATAGAAAAAGCCCTTATTTGACTTGTTTGACTGAAATACCCAAAAAGTAGTTCAGATGACCCAGTTCCCTCAAGGTAAATTCATCACTCATCTTCTTAATGATATTAGTCACTGTCTCTTTATCTGACCCAATGATGACAATATCATCTATATAAACAAATAAAAATACCTTGCATTCTCCATGAATAAAGATGAATAGGGATGGATCTGTGGAGCATTCCTTGAAAGCAATAGACACCAAAAAATCTTTGAGTCTTCTATACTACATTCTTGGAGATTGTTTAAGATCGTACAGTGACCTCTGTAGTAAACACACATGTTCTGGAAGTTCTGGATCAATGAAACCATGTAGAGAGATGCTTGGACAGCTTCTTGAATTCAAGAGCATTATCAGATTGTATTTTCTTAATAGAATGGTCACACTAAAGTTCAACCATCCTCCTGAATTTTTCAAAAATCTTTGTAACATGTGACTTATTTGTCAACAAATATATCCAATTATAGCCATTGTAAGCATCCACGAAATTAATGAAATATTTGTATCCATCCACAGAATAGAAGGGAGAAGGGCCCCAAATATCCGCATATATTGACTCCAAAGGATAGTTGTACACAGATTTTGTAATTTTATGTGGTAAAGCATGTGACTTACCAATGTGACATGACTCACAATTAACTACTTTATTACAATTTACAACTGGAATTAACAATGCCCTTCTGAATTAATGATAGCACAGTTCTAAAATTCAGATGCCCAAGGGGCAGTGGCCAACTTCACTTGAGACTTTGGATCTCTCCACCATAGAAGCTTCTAATGACTGTTTTATTGAAAATGAAATTGAATAAAATCCATCTTCCTCCTGATCCACAGTAAGTATTCTTCTAGTTTCTCAATCCCTGACCAAGGTTTTCTGTGCATCAAATTCCACAAACACATGATAATCCTTGGAAAAAAATTTAACAGAAACTAGATTTCTATTTGTATCAGGTACAACCAACACATTTTTCAAAATAAAATCAGATCCCTGACAGAAAACAACAGTATCACCACAGTGAGTGATCTCCATACCTTCTCTATTAGCTGTCCTCATACAATCAGACCATGTATATGGACGAACAGATTGTAAATTATTACCTAATTGTGTCACATGGTATCATCGGGCATTGCCTCCATGTCCAGTGCTTACCATGTTAACAGAAGTATCTCTGCTAGTGTTCTCATAAGGACCATTTGGAGACAAAGTTCTGCGATGATCCGGAGGGTATTTGCTAATATTAATTCTGTTGTGGCAATTCTTTGCATTGTGCCCCTTTTTGGAGCAGATTTGACACCATAGATCTCTCCCACCAGATCTGAAATTTCCAATAGCACCTCTCCCCACAACATTCACCTCGGTTCACAATAGCTACATTTTCTGGTTTATGATCTAGAAGAATTTGTTAGAAACATAAAAAACTCATGGTATGACCAAACCTTGTAATGATAGAGGTTTTCAACGCATGAAATTCAGATCCAAGGCCTCCCAATGCAATGAGGATTATTTGAGAATCCTTCATTTTTTCACCTGCATATGCTAATTGATCTCTCACCAGTGTTATCTTCTTCAAGTAATTGATCACACTTCACAGATAAATTTTCTTTTCTCATGGATTGAAGGTTGTGCCTCAGGAGGAGCAATCTGGTCTCAGATCCAGATGTGAACAGAGATTGAAGAGCATCCCACACTTGTGAAGATGTATCAAGGACAGCAACCTGAGGCATTATCGTTGGAGATAATGAGTTGTAGATCCAGTTCTTAATCAATGAATCTTGTTGTTCTTCGAGGGAATCGGCCGTGATAGAAACCTTCCCCTGAATGTATTTGGTCAGACCATGACCCTTCAGCATTGTTAGGAATTGTGAATTCCAGCTGAAAAAATTGGTGTCGTCGAATACCGGACACCTTGGACTCTTGATCTTCGTTATAGTGAACAAAGACTGCAACGATTGATTGACATTGGTGGAAGTAGAGGAATCGGTCACATCTGTGGCAGCGGATTCAGACGCAGTAGCTGGCTGCGATGATACCATATTGAAGTCTGGACTGTGAAACAAGATCTGAGAATGAAGATCTTAGTAGGAATGCAATGACAACCGTAATTGTATTGAACCCCAGCCTAAAGCTTATATAGGCTGGGGATAACAGAAAAGATGCCTCCAATCATTACAAGGGGAATAAAACTAAAGTAACTATAGCTAAGATAACTAACTATAGCTAACAAAGTAATTACAGTAAAATAATTTTATTTACTCTAATATTCCCAGCTCGAACATCAGTCCTGCCACCCACTCCATCTCTGTTGTTGCCGATGTATCCGCTCTGAAATCAGACTCGGTACCCGACCGCGCAACAGTGGCCTAATTCTTCGATTACCACACAATCAAAGATTTTCCCAAATAAATGAGGTATCCAGAGTAACTAAGCATGTCTGTTGCCCAGTCAACGTCACTATATCCGGTCAAAATCATCTGCTCCGCTCTTCTAATCAAAATCCCCTTTGTTTGTGTGCCAAACAAGTAGCGCAACACACTCTTTAATGTAATCCAGTGTACCTGCTTCGACTTCTCCATGTACTGAGCGAACTTACTGACTGCATAACATACGTCAGGCCTCGTTGTGGTAAGGTACTGGAGACTCCCCGCCACCTTTCGATATTCTTTAGGATTATCGAATTCTATGCTTCCAACGTTAAGATCAGAGTTGGCTTCCACAGGAGTAGATATCAGCTTCAAATTAGTGTAGCCATTATTACTCAACAGATTGGTCACATACCACTGTTAATCCAGTATTTTCCCGTCTCCATAATCTCTGATCTTAATTCCCAAAAAATAGTCCAACTTTCCCATTACTCTAACCGCAAATTCGTTACTCAGACACTTTTCACACACCGATTCACCTGTTCTTGCTCCAATCTTGTCACAAGCATATCGTCTACATAGACGAGACCATATAAAAGACTTTCACCTTTCTTCACAAAAATAGATGCGTCTGATTGACATGCCTCAAATCCGTCTCACCGGAGGAAATCTCTGAAACGGCGAAATCACATCCACGACACCTGTTTAAGGCCATACAACACCTTTCTCAATCGACATACATGATTCAGTTGTGTCTCATCCATGAACCCAATTGTCTGCCACATGAATATATTTTCTTTGAGGTGCCCATGTAAAAACGCATTACTGATGTCCAGTTGCGTCATATTCCAGCCTCTGGTCACAACGACCATGAGCACTATCCAGATTGAAATTGCCTTCACCACGGGACTGAAAATTTCGTTATAATCCCGGCCCTCAATTTGATTTGTACCATTTGCCATGAGATGGGACTTCAACCTCTCAACACTACCATCATACCTCTCTTTGATCTTAAATAACCAAATGTTATTTATAACGTTGTCCGATTCCGACCTTGGAACAAGCTCCCATGTTTAATTCCGCATGAGTGCTTCATCCTTTACTACGACTGTCTATGGATCAAATTCAACCAAGCTTTTTCATGCGACGCCCATGCGGTCCAACGCATGTAGGCGTTTGCCTTCATACGCTGGACAGGGTTAGACGGATCCGGACCAGATCCGCCTAACCCAATAGCCCATTTAATTAAGAGGAAATAGGGATTACGGAAACTACACACGATTCGCGACTACGGAAGTAGGGATTACGGAAGCTGCTCGCGATTCTCCTCTGGTGCTCCTGAAATCCACGATCGATCTCATCCTAATTCTAATATCAGGATTTTGCGATCGATTCTGCTCCTGAAATCTGCGATCGATTCTGCTCCTGAAATTCACTCTTCGCGATTCCTGAAATCCGCGACTGATCTCATCTAACCCTAATTCTATATTTTCTATAAATATTTAAAGACATTTATAGAAAATTTCTAATTATTTTATATTTTCTAATTTTGAAATTACCTAATTCGCAAGAAAATATATAATTAGAAAGTTAATTTATAGAAAATATTAAATAATTACCATTACCTCTCAATTACCATTAAGGAGAAATTAACTCATTTATAGAAAGTTTCTTTAAATACTTTCTATATAAATGCAAGGAAAATTTCTATAAATGTTTATAAATTTCTAGAAACTTCTATGTTTATTCGAAATTTCTAGAAACTTTCTATGTTTACCCACCTGATTTCTTGTGACGCCTAGGCGCCCCATGCGGTCATGCGACCAGGGCCATCGCATGACCGCATGGTCGCATGAAAAAGCTTGAATTCAACAACTACTAAATTATCGACACAAAATCTATACACTGCTAATCAATTCTTCGTGGCACTTGGTACAATAAGAAGATCATCCAATACATAATCAGAATTACTAGATGTGAGAATCGTATTACCAGTATGTGTGATTTCCATTGCTCTCCCATCAACCACACTTAGAAATTTATTGCAGGCCCTTCCATTTCTCAGGTGTGATGCATCACTTGTAACGTGATTAGTCGCACCTGAGTCTGGATACCATATCGACACCTCAGGTACATAGACTGTGTTAATCGACATCTTAGTCGCCGGAGTAGTTCCATCTGTCGTCAATACTCGATTGTGTTGTGGAGGGAACACCATGACATTCAGTTGATTAAAACAGTTGAGAGCTTCGCGACCTCTCTTAGAGCAAATTTGACAGGGAATGATCTTAATGCAGCTCGGACATGGTGTTATTTTTCCCGACTTTCCAGACCTGGATCTTTCATTTCCTCCGTCTACAACATTTAGACTCACCGTATTTGCAATCACTTCTGAGGTCAGTCGTGATTTCCGAAATTCCACGTTCGTTAAGACTTAAGAGCCCTTTTAGCATTTTATATGTGACTTGTCCGCTATGGAGGTTACATTTTGAATTAATGTCTGATAATCCTCTCTGAGCCCTGCCAATACTAGGATAACCAGATCTGTATCTCCAATTCTTTCACCTGCAACAGATAATGCATCCACAATATTGTTTACTTTAGAGAGATATTGAGTTACGGACATTGCTCCTTTCTTCAAGAATTGCAGTTGCTATCGTAGACTTAATATTTACGATCTTGAACTGGAAGCAAATTCCTCCCTCAGTCCTTCCCACGCTTCGTATGACGACGAGCATCCTGATATTTCGGTCAACACGCCTGTCGAAACACACAAATACATCCATCCCAGAATCATACGATCCTGCTTCCTCGCATCCGGATCAGTTAGATCAACACCTCCGGTGAGGTAATCCATAAGATCGTGTCCATCAATAATTCCTCCAAACTACATCCTCCATGCAAAGTAATTTTCGCGATTGAGGATTATAGTCTTCAGATGTTTCGCCACCACTGATTTGCTTCGTTTTCCAGAGCCTTCCACATCACGATCAGTCTCTAGTGTTGCAGACAACTTCGATTTCCCATCTGCTCCTATATTTGTTTCTTCCGATCGTCACCTCGCATCGATTCAGAGGAAGCACACTAGGTTCCGATCACATCAGAAACCAGAATCGAATCCCTAATTCGATACCATATAAGAACATTCAACACTGAATTTCGGAAGGAAATCCCAAGATTCGATCCTTCTCATAGATTATATCATCAGCCTTTATACAATTGGAGTTAGAGGTAACCAATAACAACTGTTATTCAGTTATCCCCAAATGTCAATATTGAACATATACAATTGGAGTTAATTATATTCTCTAACAGAAGAAAAAAATCTAAAATTATTTTTATTCGTATTAGGAGCTCGAGAATCAATGAAAACCCAATTGAATATTTGCCTATTTGGGTTCACAACAGAGAAAAGAAGAAAAATTCGGTTTCTACTTGACAGTTGATGTCAAGAGTATGTAATGATGGAATCGGAACATGCACTGCCCATTACTGACACTGAAATTAAAAAGGGCGAAAGAGAATGATGGATCCTAAGTCTTGATCGATTAAAAAATTATCGGAAATTTATAAAACGCATACAGAATCCTCCCCCAAATCAAACCACACAAAAGGAAACAAAAAACGTGATGATTATGATTATTGATTAAGTAGAAGAAGAAGAAAAAGAAGAAATCATCACCGTTTAGTGCGAGAAAGAGAGAAAATGAAGACCGAAATCTGGAGATGAGAAGAATATATAGAAAAGAAAACCACCACTTCAGTACTTCATTTGGTTTGGTCGTCGTCAAGAGTGAAAATTTCTGTTTGCGGTAAGGATTTGCAGTGAGTGAGTGAGTGAGTCAGTGAGTGAGTGAGTGAATTCCAATTTCCAAATATGCCATCATTTAGAGGGTTGAGATGAAATACAAAGAATGGAATAGACGGTTCAAAATTACGAGATGTGTGATTTTTGTTGTTGGGTGTTGGGCGAATGGGTAGATGGGGTCGATCGATTGGAATCCTGGTCCGTCTTGAACTGTGGTCGATTGCCTCTGAACAGTCGGTCATCAAATGGTCACCGTACCCCATCTTCATCGGACGGTCCTAACCAACCGACCAGAGTTGGGCCCAACCACCCTGACGACTGACCACTCTAGGAAAGGACCATTTCCAATGTTTTAGAATGTGGTGCAACCTTCCACCCACTATTCTTTGGAAACTCTAGATTAAGAGAAAAGACATCTTGTCATAGAAATTAAATGATCGTGCAAGTTTTCTTTTAATTATTATTTTTTAACAAAAAATAAAAAAAAATCAGATGAGGATCCTTTTTGGGTCCGTCCATTTCTTTCTAACAAATCCAAACCACTCGTTTCGAACCTTTTTCAACCGGTTGCATCATCTCTTCTCTTGCACCCTTACTTGATTAAATTTGATTTTTTTATCCACTCTCACTCTCTCTCTCTCTCTCCATATTTGAGTTTGTCAAATTCAAATTTTTTTTCCTTCCTCCACTCTCTCTCTCGGTCAGTATATATATCAGAATGTATTTTTTGTTTTGTTTATTATTTACATCTTTTCTCTCCCACCGTTTTTTTAGCTTTATTTTATTTTTTCTTGCACAATATCTTCTCTCTCCCTATCTTTCACAATATCTTTTTCTTGCTACTTACTTTTGATTTGTCCTTCTACTTCTCTACCACTACTTACTTCTTCTTTCACAGTGTTCCTTTGATTTGTACCGGGTTTTTTTCTCTACCATTCTTTTTGTCATTTTCCTCTATCCCTTCCAATCAATCATTTCTGTCCTTTTTTTTGTCATTTTCCTTCTGTCCTTCCATTACTCGCTGATGTACATATATAATTTGACTCTGTACTGTTATCTAATCGTTTTTTTCTACTAATATAAGTCTTCTCAAGTAAAAGTTATAGGTTATATTTCTTCCTCTTTCTGTTGTTCTCTGCCAAGACTTTCATTTATCTTTTCAAATCGACCAACATCTTTTTTATCCACTACGCTACTATGTTGTTTACTTCCACTATTATGTTTTCACGCTACAATGTTGTGTCCTTCTGCTAATATCAGTATCTGGATCAACATCTATTCTACCCCTTACGTTACTATGTTGTATACTACTACTATTATGTTTTCACGTTACTATGTAGTGTGTTTCTGCTAATATCAGTACTTAGACGAACATTTATTTTACCCATTACGTTAACATGTTATTTACTTTAGCTATTATATTTTCACGCTACTATGTAGTGTGCTTCTGCTAATATCAGTACTTAGATCAACATTTATTCTACCATTTACTCTACTATGTTGTATACTTCTGTTATTATATTTTCACGCTACTATATAGTGTGTTTCTGCTAATATCAGTACTTAGACCAACATCTATTCTACCAATTATGCTAACATGTTGTTTACTTCTACTATTATATATATTTTCACGCTACTCTGTAGTGTCAAGTGTGCTTCCGCTAATATAAGTACTTAGACCAACATTTATCCTATCTATTACGCTACTATGTTGTTTACTTTTGTTATTATGTTTTCACTTTACCATGCAATATGTTTCTGCTAATATCAGTACTTAAATCAACATCTATTCTACCCCTTACGTTAACATGTTGTTTACTTTTGTTATTATGTTTTCACGCTATTATTTAGTGTGCTTCTGCTAATATAAGTACGTAGACCAACATCTATTCTACCCACTACGCTACTATGTTGTTTATTTCTACTATTATGTTTTTATGCTACTGTATTGTGTCATTCTGCTAATATTAATATTTATTTGGACTAACATTTATTCTACCCCTTATGCTACTATGTAGTATACTATTTAATTCAGATTTTGCAGGAGATCCTAATGATAGGAAATCAGTTATAGGGATTTGTATTTTTCTAGGAGAAAACTTGATAATGTGCGGTCGTCAAAGAAATAAGCTATAGTATCAAGGTCAAGTGGTGAAACAAAATACAAGGCATTAGGAAGTACTACTACGTAGGTGTGATGTATGTTGTATTCGAGTGTATGCATGTAATGAAGTTAATTGCAAGAAACAAGGAACAACTTGGATATTGCATGGATTAATTAGTTGGCTATATTAAGGAAGGGGCGTAATCAAAATGTTAGTTACAATACTAAAATGATAAATAAGTTAGTTAGCACTAACTATCAGTTGTAAACCAAATCTATATATACAGATGAACATATGAAATAAAGGTATTCAGTTTTGGAATCAATCTCAGTTTAATCTAAGCTTTATAAGGCTACAACAATCCAAGCTTAGATTATTGAATGTACATGATTTAAAGGAGGATTTTCCTAGTCAATTAAAAGAATAAAAGGAATAATATTATGGATCCCAATTAGGTTTTTCTCCCATATTTTAGGTTATTTACATCGATCTCATGTAGCAATCCAAGGTAGAGCAGAAAAGCTGGATTTTTTATAACAGAAATCATGCAAGCTAAATGTGGTTTAGTGTGCAAGGTTTAGTTTGCAAGTTTCCTTCACCTTGAGGAGAAGTATGAATGAGAATATATATAGTATTCAGTTAATAAGTATGAAGTTAGTTAAATAGAGTAGTTATAATGTTGGTTATAATCCTTTAGTATAAAAGGACTATGTAGATTGTTTTGATATTTTATACTAAATATTGTAGTTAAAATATCCTTATACTAAAAGATCTAATTAGAAGTTAGAAGATCCAACAACCCTTTAATTTATTGTCACTCACCCTACCTATGTATTGAACTACACCTTGCACGTATCTCAAGAAGAAAGCCATGCAAACTTCACACGACTGACCCAAATCAATTTGTAGCACAATCGTATCATACTAATTAATTCAAGCTCTACCAAACCCTAAATATAGAAGAGTATTTCATCACAACGAATTTGATTGATGACAATAATGAAAGGTATTTAATTTGGGATCGATCATGAAATGTCCAAACTTCCAAGTTGTTCGTCAATTAAAAAGGGCATGCATGTATCTGTTGTCGTTAAGCTTTAGAATTTGGGATCGAATGTGTGATGTGATTAGGCTTCTTTTTGAGAGCTATGGATAAGCTTTTGCAAAACTGTTTGATTTATTTACATTGACAATTAAGAGTTAAGAGACGAAAATTCAATATATATATTTGGTATTTGATAAGCAAAAATAATTACCTCATCATATTCAACAAACCCCCAATCATATTTAGATATTTCCACCAAACAATGTTGCGGAGTTAATTGGATTACCTACGAATATATATATAGTATGATCGAGAATAAATATGTAATCAAAGAATTTACTTAATTGATAATTACCTCTGTCGAAAACATGATACTCGATCTAGAGCATGTCGACTTGTTCATTCCACGAAATCTCATCAACTAAGACATGCAATCGATCGAGTTATGTAGATCGATCATCATAGTACATGTTTTTCGTTTCTAAATCATCATATTAATTACCTTTGCATCTTTGGTGTTTTCAATGAATAAGCCTGCATTCTTTGCTGCTTCCTTCTTCACCTTTTGTATTGTTTTCATTAAGGAATACTCAGACTCGAGTTTTGTTTTTTGTCCATAGTCATCCTTCAACAAAATTAAGATAAATACGTATTCAAACAAATATCCTAGTGTTACTACATGCATGATGCACCTGTCCTTGAAAAAATCCAGAGAGATTCAGAAATTTAGACATTGCGATGATTTGGAAAGCATTTATGAAATTTGGATCCTGGGATTCTGCTGTACATCTGTTGCTACTCTCCTGTATCAATTTATATATGAAATTCTATTTTAAAACTAAATAAATTTAATCCAAGCCAAGTAGGAACACTCACACCCTTCCTGAGTTGTAAATTAAAATGTTGCTCGATTTGGATTCCTTGAGAATGCATGCTGTAGTGGTCAGTCTTAAACCACTCATCTTCAAAAATATCACCCATCTTTATACGCTGGCATTAAGCACATTTAAACGATAATTAAGTTAATTAATTTTATTTATTCATTATATATATACATATACCTGTTTATATGTAGGATTCAACATCTTGGAGATCAGGTTTCTTTGGCTCTCAGTGAACCAGATTGGAAATTCAAATTTTCCCAATTTTATCTTCAGATAAACTAACAAAATTTTAATCATCAACATCCGATAATATTAATTAATCACCACAACTACCTTTCTGCTGATGCTTGGTAAGTTATTTCCTTCAAATGGTGTCTTGCCTGCAAGGAATTCATAAAGGATCACTCCACAAGCCCAAATATCTACAGGTGCCCCTTCATAGAATTTGTAAGCGATCACCTGATAATTAGAATGGTATAATATCATTAATCAACAAAAAATAATCATCAAATCTAGAACAAATTCCTTAATTTTAATATACCTCTGGAGCAATGTATTGCGGGGAACCACAGGCCGTCGTCAGAAATATATCTGGCTACAATACTTTGTGATGAAAGATATATATCAAATGTAAAAGTGATGAAATTTTATGATATAAATTAAAGCTAAGATGCACCTTGTGAAATGCACTTAGTCCAAAATCTGTAACCTTGAGATCTCCCTTGTAATCAATTAGCAGATTTTCTGGCTGATCGATTGATAGATCAGAACATTAATTAAATATGCAAAGATATTCATGCATGAAGTCGATCGATTTGTATTAAAATTTAGATTCTCAGCCACCTTAAGATCCCTATGATAAATCCCTCTTTCATGGCAGTAGTCCACTGCATCAATCAGCTGCTGAAAGTATTTTCTGGAAACTTGTTCATTGAATCTATCACGATAATTCTGTCGACCAGTAAAACAAACAAAAGGGATTCTGATTAGTAAATCAAATTTGGGTCAACTACGTACATAATTACGTACCAAATTACGAAGAACTTCTCCTCCTGAAACATACTCCATCACAATAAAAATCTTCGTTTTGCTTGCAGAAACCTGCATTAATTATAACCTAGATTTATAATAAATCAAGAAAAAACGAAATTATAAATTATAACCACCTCGTGTATACGAACTATATTGGGATGATCCAGGACATTCATTGCACTAATCTCTGTAACTACCTGCAATTAAATTTTGCATTTATCATGAACATTCGCAACAGCAGTCCTTGCATATATATATATAATCAATCGCCGACCTGCTCCATGAGTTCATCTCGAAACACCATCATCTTATCAATGATCTTGATGGCAACCATCTGTCCCGTGTATGTATTTTCTGCCAATTTAACCTTTGCAAAGTTTCCCTCACCAAGGGTTCTCCTCATTTTGTACTTCCTCCCTATCAAACACATATCTCCTCACCTGGTTGTATATTTTCCTAATCTTAGCTATATATCCTTAAGAGGTGAGAAGCAAAAAAAAACTTGTTTGCTCTTCCTCATAAAAAAAAAGATGAAAAGAGTTAAAGAGATGGCAGACATGTTTCAAACCCATAGAAGCATAGTGAAGAGATCTATGGGTTGAGGAGTGGTGGTGGTTTTTTGGTACCAAGACTTAGTGGATGGATGCTTTAATAATCTTGATGTGTATTTAATTGTTTAATATCTTTTAAATCAAGTCTTTTCTCTTTAGAAAAAATAATTATTCAGAATGAATGATAACATTACCAAAATGATCATAATTCATAAAACTATATGTCTATATTCTATTCATTTACTGTGAGAAGATTGAATGTTTTGAATCAATCGCATGTTTTGAATCAAATGATACAACCCTAGAAGATTGAATGTAGTAGGTATTGGAATAATCGATAGGAGTTGATTGATCAACATTGGAGGAAGATTTGGAATATAAGATTGATTGTTGAAGGTCATTGTGAGAGAAAGAGATGAACGATAGCAAGAAGTTTGGGCAAATGGATCTTTGATTTTTTGTCACTTATTGAGGTCAAACACATAACAATAAAGAAAATAAAGTAAATACAAAAGAAATATTAATTTAGGATATAATTAATATTCCAATATTATTCCCCCTCAAGATAATGTTCGTGTGCTAATGCCAAGCTTAGATTTTATCTTCAAAAACCATGATGACGGTAACGGTTTTTTGAAACCATTAGCTATCTGATCTCTTGTAGATATGTGTGTGAATTGCATTTCTCCACTACTCTTGACTACCTTCCTGACGAAATTAAAATTTAGTGCCATGTATTTCATCCGAGAATAGAATACTGAATTATGCGTCAAATGTTTAGCACCTAATTAGTTGTCTGTCCATAATTGATAGAACAAGAAACATGTCCAAAATTTCACTTCAGATGTTGCAACGTCCAATATACGAAATTCGGCTTCCGTGGAAGAGTATGCCAATGTCGGTTGTTTCTTGACAGACTAAGAAACCAGATTGTTGCCGATAAATATTACAAATCTCCTGGTACTCCATCTATAATCTGTACAGTCAATCCAATCTGCATTCGTATATGTGTCTATTCGGGAAGAGTTTGAGGGTGCAAATAATATACTGTGCGGGCTAGTACCTTGTAAATACCTTAAAACCCGTTTCGTAGCAGCCCAATGTACAGTGATCGGGTGTTGAAGGTATTAACATAGCTTGCTTACTACAAAAGCTATGCCTGGACGAATGCTCACAAGATATACAAAAGAGCACCTACAGTAGAACGGTATAGTAGCTTATCTTAATTCAAACTGTACTCCAGTGATACGTACGAGGATCCTTACTGAGAGTACGACCTAGGATTGGACCCTGATACACTCATAATTGGGTTGATGCCTCAGATCGAGGCTCGTAGAAGATCAAAGATCGTGAACATGCCTTAGGCTAAAGTTGGGCTCAAACCAAATGATCAAACCCCTAGATATGGACCAAGAAGAGGAGTCGAACCACTCAAGTAGGATACAACCAATCGGTAGACTCACCAACTGACAAAATACTAGTCGGTCCCTCGCAGTCGGTCGGTTCATCGACTGACTTCTCAAGGACTGACTGGGATAGAACAAAACAAGGGAAAATTGTCACCAAATTGGGAAGGTCCTTATATCATTAAAGAGGTCATCAAAGTCGGTACTTTTGTCCTTATGGAAAGCGACGGAAAAACACTCCCAAGAACATGGCACTTTGGTACTCTAAGGAAATTCTATGCATAAAAAAGAGGTAGGAGTATAAAAAGGGTATGTTTTCTTTTTTATATATACATAGGTTTATAAATAAAATAACTTTTTGGACCAAAGATTATAAAAAAAGAGGGGAGTAAATCCCAACATATAAAGCAAAGGAATCTACTACTAAGAGCCTAAAAGGCCGGATCGGCGTTACCCTGAATCAAAGCCCAACATATCAAGTTCCCCAGTCAAGAATATAGTCAACCAAGGCCTTTTCATAAAAAAGACCTCAGAGAAGCCCGTCGGACACGCATGGGCCCAGGAAGAAAAGAGAAGACCAAAAGGAGGTAGCCCATTAAAGTCAAAAAGGGCTCACGACCGCCAAGTAAGGCCCAAGAAGATATGACGAAAGAAGAAGAAAAAGCCCATAAAAATAATATTATATGAGGAGGGACCTCCTCCAATAAAAGACCCAAGCAAAAAAACCGTAAATTGCATATTAAAGCCTAAAATGCTAGTCAAAAGCCCAAGGGGCACAAAATAGTTTAAACCCAAAGAAGGGTATACATGCACGAAACAAAAAGGAGGGGGGCCTCCAATAAAAATCCACAACATAAAATAAAGCGCAACAGTGAGGCAGCAAAGAGAGTGGGCTAAAAAAGCTTTCCAGTGGAGGGGTGGATCAGACAAGGTGGGCATCGGGAGTGTTGCATTGGTAACATGAGGTAAGGATGAAATAGTTGAAGCCTCGACAAGCGTGTTTGCAGGAAAAAAAGTGTATGTCAACACCCTAGCATATGGCGTGTCAGCAACCACTGTAAAAAATAAAAACAGAGAGGAAGAATGTGAAGAAGATAAAATACATCAGAACTCGGAGGCATTCAATAAAGAGAGAAGAAGAAAAATAGGATAAAGTACGAATCAAGTATCGTCTTCCATAGTGCGCAACGGAAACGGGGAAGACTCCAACAAACTGTGAAGAGAACGAAGGACGAAATAAATAACATAAAGGCGATATTAAATAAGGAACAAAGAATAAACAACATGAGATGACAACATTTAATGAAAATGTACTTTTTACGATCTTCAAGGCTTTGGAAATGAGGAAGCGCAACCATCATCGGGAAGAGCGTGACTCCAATCTGATCAGGGGTAAAATCACTCAGTAGTCGATGCAGAAGTGAACTCCGTTCACGCCATCAATCAGTGGAAAGGGGCTTTTCACTGCAGCGACATCCCAAGGAGATTGCGGTAGCATTGGGAGTCGAGGTCAAAGGGGAAACGTGTTGGGAAGACAAAGAAGAGGCGCGGTCGGAATGCGACAATGAACGAGCAAGTTTGCTGGTAGCAACACACAAACTAAAAGAGGAGGAGTGACGAAGGGAGATTGAAGAAGACATGCTAAAGCGTTTATGGTGGTATGAATCTGAGGAAGAGAATGGCGATAATGCTTATAATAAAAACAAGCGAGAGTTCCTAGGAAGAATTTCAACAAGACTTAGTACAAAGGCTCCGCCTTTTATTTAAATACCTTGTCGGTATGAGAAACATGAAAAGTACAGGTAACCAACAAAGGTATATAACATCACGATATAAAAAAACAAAGCGTAAAGAAAGGGGCCCAACTCAGCTCAGTATTTCAGTTATGAGAGCCGTCTTTACGGCGCGCAGCACGTCGGCGAGCGGCATAAGGAGGAACCTCTGCAACAGTACGTATCAGCAAAAGTGAGAGCATTCCCTCCTCCAACTGTGTAACAAACGAAGGAAGAAGGTGATGCAACTTGAGTAGACACCATAGCTCTCTCTTTTTTCAATTGAGCCAATCGAAGATGAATATCGATCAAGAGTTTCCGACTACGCTCAAAAAGATAATGCAAATGTGAAAACAACGATTCGTCTGTAGTGACGATCTGGATACTGACGAGAGAGCTTTGGTGGTAGACCAATTCAAGAGAAAATTCTTCAAAAGCTGCTATTGCCATTTTTCTTTCAGAAAAAAAAAGGACACGACGAAAAACTTATGCAAAAAGTTAACAGGATCAAGAGTCAACAAGTACGAGGAATTTTTTTTTTTGAGATGTGGGGGGTGGGAGTAATGTTGGTGACCCAACATCCTCTCCCTAATATAGTGAGCCTGGGCCAATCGCACCTCGACATGTTAACTCTAGATTGTCACATGTGTTGAGATGGTATCAACACCTAGTATAACAGGTGTTGAGCTATTGTTGATGAGCAGCAGTATAAATAGTGGTAGTAGGGGTGAAGATAAAGGTGGTTAAAACAGATTGATAGATAGACTACTTGTAAACTCAATCTCAAGTTAGATTTCTCTAGATCAATACAGTTCTTTAGTTAATTTAATAGTGATGATCAACCAAACAGTGATGATCCCAAGATTGATCAACCAAACAGTGGGAATGTCGATGAGCCAAAGAAATCTGTTATAGATGTAAACACAAAGAGAACCAATTTATGTTATTTTAGAAATAAATTATTTAAAAATAATTTTGTTTTTTTCGACAACATGATGAGGAGGAATCAAAGTTAGAAAATGTACAAAAGATTGCTCTAGAGGTAGCAATGAAAGCTCTAAGGAATGGCATAGGCTTCACATTTTGGAACACATAGGATACGATCAGAGAAAGGAGACTAAGGGAAGACAGAGGAGCAGGGATATGGACATCGGGCGTCAACAAGTTAATAGACGCAAAATTTATCGAAGGAAATCGGTGCTCAGAGCGGCAACATCGGTGAATTCCAGCAGGTTGAAGAAGAAAACAGGTTTTAGAAAACACAAGGAGGAGACCAAATACTCAAGAACTTCTCCTTATTACCTAACTGCTGGAGACCACCCAGGTGCCCAAATGGTGGCAGATAGACTTACAGGAGAAGGGAATTATGTAGCTTGGGCAAACAGTATGAAGCTGTCTTTAGTTTCAAGAAAGAAGACAGCCTTTATAAATGGAAAAATAAAGAAACCTCTGAATGAAACAGGGGAAGATTATGAGGATTGGGAAATGCTAAATGGCCTAGTCCTCTCTTGGATCATCAACAGTGTTTCTCCCCAAATTGCGTCAACTCTAATTCATACAGAAGTTGCATATGAAGCATGGGCTGATCTCCAAGAAAGATATAAACAGAAAAATGCACCCAAGACAAGTCAGCTAAGGTATGAGATAAATACCTTAAAGCAATCAGATGAAACTGTTTCCATTTTCTTTGATAGATTTAAGTCATTATGGGATCAGTTTATTGAAATTGAAAAACCTGATTGCAATTTTTGTGCAAGTTGTATTCCAATTTATAATAGGAAATTGGAAAAAGATAGAATACATCATTTTTTGCTAGGATTGAATGACAATTTCAGAAATCTTAGAAGTCATATTCTAGCATACCCTGAACTCCCCACTATGAACCAAGTCTTCTGTTTGGCAACACAAGAAGAAAAACATAGGGACAACTACAAAGAAAAATTGGGTGGGGAGTCTAATGCTTTTTTTGCAAAGAAATATGAAAAAGAAGGAAAAAAGGAAGAACCAAAGAGAAAGGGGATATATGCTAAGAATGGAAAAAAATTAGATAGCAGATACTATTGTGATAACTGCAAGTTTTTTGGTCATACAAGAGAAGAATGCTATCATTTGGTAGGATTTCCAAATGATAAAAAGAAATTCAGAAAAGAAAAGAAAGATGATCCAAAAAAAGATTCTTCAGAAACAGCAAATCAGGCCTCAACCTCAATGAATTTGCAAAACTTGACTAATGAAGAACTCATGATGCTTAAGGATTTTTTAAATAAATCCTCAGGTATGAATTTTTCATTTAATTCATTAAATTTTAAAAATACTTGGATCATAGACACTGGAGCTTCCAAGCATATGACTGGAAGCATCCATTTATTTGATAAAACCCTAATAGAAGAACATGAGCATTTTGTCACCATACCAAGTGGTGAAAAATGCAAAGTTATCTCAACAGGAAATATAACAATATCTAAAGATATTGTACTGAAAAATGTCTTATATATTCCCCAATTCAAGGTTAATCTAATTTCAGTCAATAGATTAGCATATGACTCAAATGTAAATGTCATTTTTGATGAGATCAAATGTCAATTTCAGGAAAGAATATCAGGGAAAGTGATTGGGCGGGGTAGATGCCAAGGTGGACTCTACTTTTTGAAGCCACAATCTCCTGATCTTGCTTGTATAGCCATGGACTCTCAAATTTGGCATAGAAGGCTGGGGCATTTATCATCAGAGAAGATGAAGCTTCTAGCTAAGGATAATAAAATAGAATGTAAAACATTTTCAGATTGTAATAAACTAGATAATGGATATGTTTTTCAAAATAAACAAATAAATTCAGTTTTAAATAAAGATTTTGATTCTATAAAAGAAACATGTAATATCTGTCCATTTGCAAAACAAGCTAAATTAAAATTCAAAAATAGCTTGTCAAAATCAAAACATCTATTTGATCTAATACACATAGATGTTTGGGGAAAATTCCCAATAACCACACATGATGGTTATTCTTTTTTCCTAACTATAGTTGAGGATCTAAGTAGGATGACTTGGATTTTCTTAATCAAAACCAAAGACATGGTTTTAGAATGCATGACAAGATTCATAACAAGAGTTAAGAATTTCTTCAACAAAAATATAAAAACAATAAGAAGTGACAATGGAGGAGAATTTAATTCAATTAAATTCAAAACATTGCTAGATAAACATGGAATAATTCATCAATATTCCTGTCCATATACTCCCCAACAGAATGCTATTGTGGAAAGAAAACACAAGCATCTATTGGAAGTAGCAAGAGCACTGCATTTTCAAAGTGCAGTACCCCTAAAATATTGGGGGGAGTGTGTTTTAACAGCTGCTCATTTAATCAATAAGATTCCTTCAAAGGTTTTAAAAAATAAAACTCCTTATGAAGTATTATATAAACAAACACCTAGTTATAACAATCTTAAAACATTTGGTTGTTTATGTTATGCAACCACAAATAAAAGGGATCACAAATTTTCACCAAGAACATTTAAAGGTGTTTTTATGGGATATCCATCCAATACAAAAGGATATCTCATATTAGACTTGGAAAAGATGGATTTTCATATTTCAAGAAATATAACATTTAGGGAAAATATTTTCCCATTCAAAAACTCAATTAAAAGTATAAAGGATAATGGAAAACCATTGCAAGATCAATTTTATAATCAAATCATTCATCATCATAATGAATATCAAGAAAAAAATAAAACAAAAACTGAAAGTTCAGATAATATACAATCTGAAACCAGTAATAAAATTCCAGCAGTCATACCTGGAAGAAACAAAACAGCAACAAAAGTAAAATCATCAGATATACCTGCAAATAATAAGGCTGATGAAAGAACAAATTGCTGTAATAAAAACACATATGAGAATAAATCAATAGAAACAAACCCAGGGCATATCATGCATTCAGAACAAGAGAAAAATTACTCAGATCAAGAGCAGTACTGCTCAGAACAAAAGCAACACTGCTCAGAACAAAAACAAAATGACCCAGAACAGGAGCTTACTGTTCAGATAGATCAACACTGTTCAGATACACCTCAAAAGCAGGCTAATGAACAAAACAAAAGAAAAGAATTAATTCCAAACAAACAATTAATTGGTGGAGAACCAATTAATTCAGGCACTAGACAGGGCAGCCTAAATAAAAATATCCAAAATAGGCAATGTTCAGAACAAGAACAAATACACTCTGAAGAGAGACAAAACCCTGGACAGGGAAGTCTCAACACAGCAGATAAAAATAAAAATCTGACTAAACAACAATCTCTTTCAGAAAACACATCAAATCAAAACAAAATAGAATTTAATGAAAGTGAAAATGATTCTTCACAACAAATAAACCACAAAATAAGTTTGTATGGAAGAAAAATAACCAAACCAAAACACTTTCAAGATTTTATTCTAGAAAATAAAGGAAAAATAAAACAAAATGAACCAAAATACCCAATGAGCAACCATGTCTCATATAATAAAATAAATGAACACCATAAACATTTCTTAAAACAAATAACAGTTAATAATGAACCAAGTTCATACAATGAAGCTTCAAATGACCCAAAATGGGTTGAAGCTATGCAAAATGAAATGAGAGCCTTAAAAGAGAATGACACATGGACTATCACAGATCTCCCTAAAAACAGGAAATCTATTGGTTCAAAATGGATCTATAAGATCAAATATAAACCAGATGGCCAAGTAGAAAGGTATAAAGCAAGGCTTGTTGCAAAAGGCTTTACACAAAAGGAAGGTTTCGATTTTTTTGAAACCTTTGCACCTGTAGTTAAAATGGTAACTATAAAAACCATAATAGCAGTTGCCTCCATCAAAGGATGGAATCTATATCAATTGGATGTAAACAATGCTTTTTTGCATGGTGATTTACATGAAGAGGTTTATTTGAAACCTCCACAAGGCTTACTTGAAGAAAAAGATAAAAGAGTATGCAAACTGAACAAGTCATTATATGGCTTGAAACAAGCATCAAGAAGCTGGTTTGAAAAGCTAAGAGGAGTCTTATTAGAAATAGGGTTCTCCCAAGCAAAATCTGACTATTCCCTCTTCATTAGAGAAAAAAATCAGAATATATTATACCTAATTGTTTATGTGGATGACATAATCCTAACAGGTAGTAATGAATTAGAAATTGGGATAATTAAAGTCCAACTAGAAAATCAATTCAAATTGAAAGACCTTGGGAAGCTAAGCTATTTTCTAGGCATTGAGGTATCATATTCACCTCAGGGCATATACTTATCCCAAAGAAAATATGCACTAGGAATTCTAGAAGAATCTGGACTGTCTGGTGCAAAACCATCCAAAATTCCAATGGAAAGGTTTATAGACCTAAAAAATGACAAATCAACACTAATAAGTAATCCAACATTCTATAGGAAGATGGTTGGAAAACTAATATACTTAAATATAACAAGACCAGACCTAAGCTTCTCAGTAAACTGGCTAAGCCAGTTTATGCATGAACCTAGAGAAGTTCATCTAAAGGTCTTGTTCAAACTAATAAGGTACATTAAAAATGCACCAGGGCAAGGAGTTTTATATAGTAAAAATGCAAGAATGATGATTAGGGGATATTGTGATGCTGATTGGGCAGCTTGCCAAATAAGTAGAAAATCATTAACAAGGTTTTGTATCCTGCTAGGAGATTCATCGATCTCTTGGAAAACCAAGAAACAAAACACAATAGCAAGATCATCATGTGAAGCAGAATATAGAGCTATAGCTCAAGTAACATGTGAGATTGTATGGATCCATCAATTAATGGATGAACTAAAAATCAATATTACTAAACCCACAGACCTCTACTGTGATAATAAATCTGCAATCCATCTAGCAAATAACCCAGTCTTCCATGAGAGGACAAAACACATAGAAGTGGATTGTCATTTCATAAGAGAGATGATAAATAGAAAAATGATCTCATTGAAGCAAATTGGAACCAAATTCCAACTTGCAGATTTTCTCACAAAATCACTTGGTGAGAAAGAGATCACAACATTCCCCTCCAAGCTTGGAATATTAAACATATACTCCAAGGCTTGAGGGGGGAGTAAAGGAATTATCAGAATAATATAATTTGATTTATAATATACCTTAATCATGGTCACAGGACCTAAGAGCAATTATCTGTTTAATAATACTAGACAGATAATAACAAAGAAACTTTGGGTAAATGTTGCAAATATTTAAGTGAATGATATATTTGTAATAACAAAAAAACTTTGGGTAAAGATTGCAAATATTTAAGTGAATGTCATATTTGCAATAACAAAGAAACTTTGGGTAAAGATTGCAAATCTCCCATTAATACAGTTGGACTGAAATTGGAATGGGCTGTGGACCAGTACAGATATGGGCTACGGACCAGTACAGATTTAGTTAATTAAGTGTTAAAATTATAGTTAATATTAGCAATACAGTTAAGATCTAAATACTGTTGTAATAACTGTAATTAGAGTTAATTAAGTACAACTGTAATTAGTATATAATGATCTGTAAAATCATGATTAAAAAGATCAATCAAATTAATTACAATTCAATTCTCTCTAAACCCTACTCTCAACGGATACTAGGGGTTCAGTTAATACGAAGAACCCTAGAATCCGCCCCTTTCTTCCTCTCGTTGTTAATCAACGAATTGAATATTCATCCGGGCAATTCGGCCTCGGATAATCACTCGACAGCTCCGGCGATCACCTCCCACTGGATTTAACATATTTTTCATGGTCGCTCTTAAAAGTTAAAAGGAAATCTCCTCTAATGTATGGTTTATCAACCAAAATTACAAAAAAAAATATGGCTTCTTGGATAACTCTAGTTTTATAACTAGCTCAACTGTTATTAAAATAAAGCTATAAATATTGATGATGTAAAAGTAATGGTTTTAAACTGGAATTCAATGTTATAATATATAACATGATTGTTTTTGCACCTATCTAAAATCCAAAATTTCCTAATGCAGAATTAAATCCTCCATTCTTGAGGTATTAATGAGGGCAATAGTTCTAAGTCAAAATGTAAGCATGTTACATTATTTTTGCTACTAACTGTAATTCAAGATTTCTTAATGCTGAAATGCTAAATTAAATCTCACATGCTAAAAGCTTTCATGAGGGCAAAGGTTCTAAATCAATATGTAACTGCTATTAAGTTATAAATGAGAAATGAAAATCCACACATGATAAAATAAGAAATCTACACTCTACAAAATCTAAAAGCTTTCATGAGGGCAAATTTTCTAAATCAATCTGTAACTGCTATTAAATTGTTGATGAAAGATGAAAATCCACATATGATAAAACAAGAAATCTACACACTACAAAATCTATATTAGGAAGCTACAGAACAAAGAATAGATGAAGATGATCAAAAATCATGGCATATACAAATTTGGCAATTGATACAAACTAACTATACACTATACAATGATGTTGGAATGTTCTGGATCATTATCAATTTTATGTTTACTGACAATAATAAATATAAAAGTTTCCACTGACCAGATAATTCATCTTTAAATGACTCTGTTACAAATTCCAGTATTGCCTGAATTCGATGTTGTTTTTTCCGATAAAGCTATTTTCAAATTCCTTTCAATTATCGACGGGCCACAACCTGAGATTGCAGTCTTACAAGTTGCATCCTATAGGGTATAAGCACATTCTTCAATCCTGCAGAATCCAAATGTACCAACATAACATCAAGCAAAAACAATCCAAACTCTCAATTGTCAATGAACTCACCAGCAAGACACATGGTCCGATATAGCTGTGCAGTTGCAGCATCCCCCTTTGTAACCATCTTTGGGCTTTCCAGACATTCAAGAAAAGCCAAATCCGCTTTCAAAAGCTTGGATTGGTCATCAGTATCATACCCAATATCATGACAATAGCAGCAGAAATCCAACCAATCGATAGGTCTCTGATCCCAAAGCAATGATCCGTGATCCTTTCCACTCGACCAATTCGGGCCACAGTAGTGCCCGTACCGCGGAAAAAGCTGTGAAAGAAATGCCCTAACTCCCCCATGCCATGGAACCTTCGCAACGTATGGCCGAAATAGCGGATGGGTATGCTCTGTGTTCACCGGGCGAGTGATCGGAGAAGGCTGGGGAGGTAAGGTAGGGAGAAAAGCCCAGAGCGAGGATAATAGCTGGGGGAAATTGAGATAATTTGAGGTGGAGAATGACAGGTATGGGTTCGATCTGCTTATGTCGACCTTGCGATCATCCTTCTGTTGCTGTTGAGGCTTGGGTGTGGCGGAAGGGTTCGATCCGTTCGAAGATGAAGTATACCAAGGGAGTTTGATTGGGGATGGGAAGCTAAATAAAAAGAGGAGTTGTTTCATGACCACCGTCGCTAGCAATCGAGACGAGAATGTGCCCGACGCCGATGGGGAGTTTCTTGCGGCAAAGAAAATGGAATCAGAGAAGGATTTAGGATTATGAAGAGGAAGGAGCGTACGTGTGGAGTATAACCAGAGGTGAGAAGAGCCCCTAGAGGAATAAAATTTGGAAGGATTCCATATTCCAATTCAGTTATTTATAAATAACCTTTGACTTTTCTTATGTTTTGTAATTTCTAATACCATTCCATACCTTTAAAATTTAAATTTGTTATTGTTAACAAATAACAATCACCTTTAAATTTTAATATCCACAAATTATACTTTTTAAATTCTAACTTTATATTTTAAAAATTTAAATTTTTTATTGTCGACAAATGACAATCACCTTTAAATTTTAATATCCACAAATTATACTTTTTAAACTCTAACTTTATATTTATAAAAAATCAATCACAATTTACAATCCAATTAATAAACAAATTCTACCTTAATTAATAAATAAAAACTAATTTTTAAATCATAATATTAAAAATACGAAGAACAAATCATAAATACTTAATTTGATTTAGAAGGGGCCGCGCGAACGCGTACCCCCAAAGTAATAAATTATGACGTACACTCTCCCACTTGGGGAGACGTTAGGTTGATGCTCCTCCTAAGTGCAATGGAGATCATCAACCTAGGCCATGATCCTTCATGATCAACCATAGACCCCGTCCAGGTAAGTACGAAACAAGGTAGAATGTATATGTTTATTTATACCCGACTTCTTCTATTCTGATATTATGTTACATCGATATGGGACTAAACGTTAGATAAATATTAATTATCAGAAGCTTTGTCGTTTTGGGAATAAAATATACGTTTATTAAGACCCCATGGTCCGTGGATAATAATGTAAAGGAGACAGATTTGGGCCTGGAGGTCCAGTAAAAGGTAAATTCAATATTCTGGTCTAGCCGGCCCAGTTCGGGTTAGAAGATCATATGTAAAAATGTAAAATAAGAGTCAGAACTTCTGATTAAGGGTAATAATATTATTAAAGCAAAAATTAGATTCCTAAACAAAGATTTGGTTTTGATAAGGACCCTAAACGACAGAGAAGTAGAGAACCACACAAAACCCATTCATCCCGCTTACCGTTATTTTGTTAACGGGTCCTCCCTGTGGAGTGTCGAACTGTCGAGATTAGTGAGCTGTTGATGTGATCGACTTACCATAATCTCCGCCAGTTCAGTGATTTTTGTTTGAGTTCCCCCAGTTCACAGTTCTCTACGGTGCTCGACGGCGATGGATCCATCGAATCCATCGATGCTCTCTGGTCCTAAATACAATGTCTGGGAGGATCCGAGTTTTATCAAATGGAGAAAGCGCGATTCGCATGTTCCTTTGTATTGCCACGACACGGTCAGCGGTATTGGAAAGATTTTGTACTTTTGCTGAGTGAAATTAGTGAATACCTAATTATGAATTGTGTGATTGGTGTGGTTAAAATACTGAAATAGTTTTTTTTTATATCCAGGATCCTTGAAGTACTGGTATGTGCAATTTGGAGTCAACCATCGGGTGGCTGAATCAGCTGTTTGGAACGATGATGCAGTCTCTGCTTCTCTTGATAGTGCCGCCTATTGGGTCGAAGGTTTGCCTTTTGTCAAGTCTTTAAGTGGATACTGGAAATTCCATCTGGCATCCAATCCTGATGCAGTTCCTCACGAATTCCATGGAACTTGTTTTGACGATTCATCTTGGGATGCATTGCCAGGCAAGTTATTAGATTTCAAAGAATTTTGTATTACTCTTAATTCCGATATCGTTTACACAATTAATTGTTTACATTTATAGAGTTTACTGCTCTATAAATGTTTGTTATAAGTACATTTTACAACTAAGCCCACTTAACTTTGGAGTAACTCTAACACAAGTGAATAAAGAAACCCACTCAAAATTCTTGATTTTACCCATCATTAGCTGAAACTAAAAAGTTGAGGTTCAATTCTTAATTATACGCATTCTTCCCATATTTCTTAAAAAAATTATAATAACTATCTTATTTTATACTTTGATTCTACACAGTTCCTTCAAACTGGCAGATGCATGGTTTTGATACACCCATTTACACAAATATTGTTTACCCTTTTCCTCTCAATCCACCTTATGTTCCTTCTGAGAATCCAACTGGCTGTTACAGAAAGAATTTCCACATCCCTAAAGAATGGAAAGGTAATAGTCTGATTCTGCTTTTATATGTTACAATTTATATTAATCGGTCAATAACTCTAATTTCCCGTGCTATATGAGACTGCAATCCACTACTCCTGTATAATTAATTTTGTTGGATATTTTGGAGATGCTAATTCCAAGCATTTCCAAGGGGGAAACCGAAAACCCACCATTCTAAAATTCTGGTATAGTTAACTGTACCAGATTAGGATTCTATTCTAAATTTCTAATAATGTTCATATATTTATTCTGGCCCTTGATAGATCGTCGTATCCTACTGCATTTTGAGGGTGTTGATTCTGCCTTTTTTGCATGGCTGAATGGTATTCTTGTTGGTTACAGGTTTGTACTCTTTATAATAAAAGTAACTTCTCAATATGAGTGTTAAATTACATTTATCTAATATAACAATGGGTATTTTTTTTGTAAAATGTAAGGGATCAAATATTATAGTTTATAAGTTGTAATGGTGACTGATGAGCCAATGTCAATCTTCTTATAAGTTTTGACTAAGCACTAAGAAGTACCTTTTCAGATTTAGACTCTATTAGTAATAATAAATAAGGCTATTTGTTTTCATTTGTTTGTAATTACATTTTAGCCCTTATAATACTAATTGTAATTAGTTGGTGTAGATTAGATCTGAACTGAATTCAGTTAAGATCTAATCTTAAACTCAAGTGTATATAAACACATCTAATATATGTTTAGAAGGGTCGATCACTTGATTCCCCCATTTCCTAACTTTCCAGTTTCATTCATATGGTATCAGTCGCCTGTTAAGATCTTGGGAAAATTTTCTGTTGAAATCGATCGAGTATTATTCTCTGTTTTGTTCATTGAGCATTGGAGTTTCCACATCCAATCATGGCGATGAACGGAGAATTGAATGAGACGACGCAAATTCTTGGTGATGATCATCAAACGAAGGTCATCATAATCAAGAATTTGAAGACCGTTTCTCTGGACCGCAACAACTATTATGCTTGGCGGATACAATTTGCAGCACACCTAGCGGGGAATGAGCTAGATCACTACCTCACTGGGGAGGTTGTGCTGAACACTGCAGTGACGATAAAGCAAGACAAATTGATTCTAGCCTGGATTATATCATCACTGACCGCACCAATTCTATCGGTGGTAGCAAATTGTGCAACTGCACAAGAGGCTTGGAAAAGGTTACAGATGGAGTTTGCATCCAGCTCAAGGTCAAGAGTCCTTAGCATACGCCAAAAGCTCCAAAGTTTGAAAATTGGAGGGAGATCCATAACAGAATATTTGCAGAAAATCGATGGACCGTTAGAAACTTTATCTGTGGCAGGGGAGGTAATTACAGATGCTGATGTTATTTTACTAGTGTTGGCAGGGCTTGGAGATGAATTTGAGGCCACAATTCAGAATGTGACCATAAGGAGGGAGAAGATCTCGTACAGAGAGTTAAAAACAATCCTAACTGATGTTGAAATCAGGAGAGGAAGAACTAATGCAATTTCTGCCCTTAGCGCGAACATTGTTGAAGTTGAAAACCCTAAGAAACAGGTAAGAGTTTTTACAAAACAGTACCTTGTCAAATTTGTTCAGGGAAGGGGCATGGAGCACTCAATTGCTACAACAGATTGAACATCACTATGTTTCCTCCAACACATGGGAGAAAACTTAATTCAGATGGTCTGACCAGCAAGATGTCGGCCAATATGGTACAAAAATCATCATCATTTTGGTACCCTGAGGCAGGTATGATTGAGGAAATGTTTGTGAATGTTATGTATGAGAACTGTGAAAATGCAGGGCAAGAGAACACTGAGAATTCAGTGAATATGGTGTCAAATGCAAGGGCTTGATTTGCTAATTCTAGCTTAACAAACCATATTACAGACAGAAAGGCAGATATTCAAGATGGGCTGGACTGTGAAAATTCCATCAATACTGCCGATGGACATCCTATGAGGATTGTTCACTCTGGTAACTCTTTTATTTCTGTCAATAAAAGAAAGTTTTTTATGAACCAGATTTTGTGTACCTTCTGCATCAAAGAATCTGATTTCAGTGAAGAGATTCTGTACTGACAATCTAGTGACTATGGAATTTGATCCACAAAGGCTGTTAGTCAAGGATATCAACACTAAAGAAGTTCTGATGATTGGGAAGGAAAGTGGAGGACTATATCAATTACCTATACCTATAGGGGGTTCAGGGATGCAAGTTAATCAAATAGAGTTGGGGATGAAAGCCACTGCTAGAGTGTGGCACTTGAGATTGGGGCACCTACATTCGAGGGCTATGAAGCAACTCAACAAACATAATTTAATTCGAGTTTCAGATACAAATGATATCCAAAATTTATGTAAGGAATGTTGTGTGGCAAAAGTTAAGAAATTGAAACATAATAAAAGTACCTCAATTTATACTACTCCACTTGAACTTATTTTTGCTGATGTGTGGGGCCCTGCCCCAACTGAATCCACAGAAGGATATAGGTATTATGTAAATTTTGTGAATGCTTCAACTAGTTACAATTGGATTTTCTTGATGAGAAGAAAATCTGAAGTTGAAGAATGTTTTGTACAATTCAAATGCATGGCTGAAAAACAATATGACAGGAATATAAAAGCTCTCCAAGCTGATAATGCTAAAGAGTTTTTAAAACTGTCAAAATTGTTAAGGAGTAATGGAATAATACATCGTCTTAGCTGTCCACACACTCACCCTCAGATGGGGAAGGTAGAGCGCAGACACAGACATATAGTAGACACAGGGCTGGCTATGTTGAAGCATGCAGGGTTGGAAACACACTTCTGGGACTATGCATTCATGGCATTGTCTATCTTTATAACAGGAACCCCACTGAAATATTAAAAGATATATCACCTTATCAAGCTTTACACCTCAAGTCCTCTGATTATTATAAGTTGAAAATATTCGGAACAGTGTGTTATCCCAATCTCAGGCCATATAGGGAAAACAAATTGAGTGACAAATCAGCTCCCTATGTTTTTCTAGGATATCCAGTCAATTGTGATGGATACATATGCATGGATATGAGGGATGGGAAGATACTAATTTCCAGAGATGTGATCTTTGAAGAAAGTAAATTTCAGTCAAAGAAAACAGTTATTTCTCAATCTCCAACGCAATCAGTTCAGGCAGAGGAAAGTGAATCAGATGAGGGTGAAGAAGAGGCTGAACAAAGCAAAATAAATGACAATTCAGAACAAGCAGTGGCAGATATTTCAGAACATGCAGTGGCTTCCCAATATACTACACAGTCTGAACTTCCTATCACTTCTGCTGCAGATGAGTTACCACTAATCCAGTACAGTAGAAAAGCACTTGCTGAAATAGAAAATGATGAGGAAGAAGGGTCTGATGACTCTGGATCGAACTCTGAAGAAGAGTATAATCCAAAAATAGCAGAAAATCCAGTGACAAAACACATACCTGTCACTAGAGCATCTAGGGGAATTATCAAGAAAGTTCAGAGATATGCTTGCAATATATCTCCCACACCAAAACAAACCCCTAAGTCAGTGAAGTATGCCTTGCAAGACCCTGAATGGAAGAAAGCAATGCAGGAGGAATACAATGCTCTTGTAAGGAATGGGACTTGGGAACTCATCCCAAATAATCCAGTGGATAATATAATCAATAATATATGGTTGTTCAAAGTGAAAGAAAGGTCAGATGGGACAGTAGAGAGGTTGAAGGCAAGATTGGTGGCCAATGGCACCAATCAAGTAGAAGGACTGGATTATACTGAGACATTCAGCCCTGTTGTCAAGCACAAAACAATTAGAATAGTGCTTACATTGGCTGTATCCAAAAGTTGGTCACTTCAACAGGTGGCTATAAGCAATGCATTTTTGCATGGACAGTTAGATGAGAGGATTGTCACGAGGCAGCCCATGGGATTTCTTGATGAAGAAAGACCCACACATGTGTATCTACTGAAGATGGCTCTGTATGGATTAAAACAGGCCTCAAGGATGTGGTTTCGTAGATTGAAACAATTTTTGTGTCTAAAAGGCTTTGTGGCAAGCATATCTGATGAGTCACTGTTTATAAAATCTGGAGAGGAAGTCATCTACATACTTATATATGTAGATGACATGGTCATTACAGGCTCGAGTACTAAAGGCATACAAGTATTTTTGAATGAATTAAAATCTGAATTTGCTGAGAGATTGTGTGGAAACTTGGAGTATTTTCTAGGAATCAGAGTTAGGAAGCACTCTGATGGTTTATTCTTAGACCAACAGTTATACTTGGTGAATCTTCTTAGTAAGCATGGGTATGATAACCTAAAACCCATTGCTACACCTATGAAACCTAATACTGATTTTTACTCTGAGGCAGAACAAATTCAGAACTCCACTGAATATAGGCAGTTGGTGGGTTCACTGCGGTATCTCACTACCACAAGGCCAGATATTGCTTATGCAGTGAACAAGTTAGCCCAGTTCATGGATAAACCCAAAGAAATACATTAGCAGATGTTAAAAAGAATTCTAAGATACCTATCTAGTACACACAGTATGGGGATTGTGCTCAGAAAAACTTGTTCCAATGAGATTACAGCATATAGTGATGCAGATTGGGCATCTGATTTAACTGACAGAAAAAGCCAGACTGGGTATCTCTTATATATGGGTAAATCACTGATAGTTTGGTGTTCTCAAAAACAATCTACAGTGTCTAGGTCCAACACTGTGTCAGAATTCAGGGCAATCACAGCTGCCACTACAGAAGTTGAATGGGTATCTAATTTGCTGATAGAGATGGGAGTAAAAGTAGATACACCACATAAACTGTGGTGTGACAACTTAGGAGCAACTCAACTGGCTGCAAACCCCGTGTTCCACACTAAAATCAAGCATGCTGCAATTGATTTCAATTTTGTACAGGAGAGGATGGAGAAGAAGGCTATTCAAGTAATTCATATTCCAAATATCATGCAACGAGCTGATACACTAACTAAGGCATTAAAGCCAGCATCATTCATGGAGCTAAGAGCCAACCTCATCGGTCACCACAGATGAGCTTGAGGGTGACTATTAGTAATAATAAATAAGGCTATTTGTTTGTAATTACATTTTAGCCCTTATAATACTAATTGTAATTAGTTAGTGTAGATTAGATCTGAACTGAATTCAGTTAAGATCTAATCTTAAACTCAAGTGTATATAAACACATCTAATATATGTTTAGAGGGTTCGATCACTTGATTCCCCCATTTCCTAACTTTCCAGTTTCACTCATAGACTCTGAGCCATTTTACTTTTAGACTTAGATTCGTTTTCATGATTTTTTCCATCCAGATTTCACACTCAAGTTTCGCATCACTCATTCTATCTGAACAGAAAAGTCCGCTGAATATATAGAAGTATAAGTGTATAACATGTTAAACCTTACACTTATCATTGACAAAGCTATTATTTTCATAGGGAAGATGGTAACATTTTGTAATTTTTATGAATGTGCATACTTTTGAACAAGACTTAGATTTTTTCCACTTGATGACTTGATTTATAACATCTTTTAAACTTTTCTCAAGCAATTTTCTTTACGTTTTAAATGCATAAAGATATTAGTTAATCAAGGTTTCATTGCCTAATGAGGGGGTCGCATATTGTTGCTTCTTGGCCGGATCTGACTAGATCCGGTCCAAATATCCATTTAATTTAAAAAATTTAAAAACTAAAATAAATAAAAACCCAAGTCTAAAACCCTAACCAACCTCCCCCTGATTTCTTCCACCTTCTCTAACCTTGCCAGACCTGTTCCGGAGCTTCTACCTCGTCGGACGTCTACTGATCTGCTATCTTCAGCAGTGTTTTTCTTCTTGGAATATTACATACATGTCTAAATACAAGGAATATATAGATCCTTCGCAAATATTGGGTCGCATATGTGCACCTTGCAATGGCCTGGTTACCTAGAAAACCTTGTAGTTAATAATTACATTGAACTGATCTAAGAGTTAAAATATCTTCATGAAACCTATAAATGCCAAATATCAATAGGAATATGTGGGGAAATTTATGAGATTGTCCATATTTTGTTGTGCTGCTTATCTCATCTTATTTCACTCACTCGAAAAATCTTTGACAAAAAAGAAATCCTTTATTATAGATGATGATAAATTACTATACTTTAATTGTTATATCGATAGACATTATGTTAAAATAGGAATTGAGGGTGTTGTAAATTGTAATAAATAGTCTGGTAAAGTAATGAACTATTATTAGTAATTAGTTAATTATTAGATGGTTTAGGTTTATCAGTTTTTAATAGTTACTGTGATAGTTCATTAGACTATTTATTACAATACCCTCAATATCTCATCATAACACATTCTTCCAATTGTTATTCAGTATGCAATCTTTTACTAAACACTGAGAAATTCTTTGCATGTATTTTACAGTGAAGACAGTAGGCTTCCTGCTGAATTTGAAATCACCAAATGGTGCCATCCCTTTGATTCTAACATGGAAAATATACTAGCAGTGCAAGTAATGAGATGGAGCAATGGATCATATTTAGAAGATCAAGACCACTGGTGGTTGTCTGGTATTCACCGTGACATACTTCTTCTAGCCAAACCAAAGGTTTGTGTGCATAAATATCTTAGTGAAATGTTTCTCTATAGCCAATTTTTTCTAACCTTTAGGTTATGAATTATTGTTATTTCAATCCTGTCTGAACATTATATTTATCTTTTTTATATAATTAATTTTTTTTCAGATTAAAATATCTATCCATGGTTTTCATACGAGTGCCTAGGTGCTCACCAGGTTAGGAGGATCCGGTTGGATCCGTTTAACCCATTTTAACAATTAAAATACACTTTAAATAGAGCCTAAAAATCGGGACCCTATTCCCGATTTTTCCAGCAGCTCCTTCCAGGCAACTCCAGCGAGTATTGTCCAGGCAACTCCGCCGAGCATATATTGTAAAATATTATGTAATTATAAAAATACAGGTAATATATTGTAAAATGTCAGGTAATTATGTGAATGTCACCTTGTTTCATGCTACGCCTAGGCGCCTTAGGCGTTCATGCTACCAACTCCATCGCATGAACGTATGTAAAACCTTGTACCTATCTATTTTTAATACCGTGAAATGATTAAAAAATATATAATTTCATTTCATTGTTGGTGAACCGTATTTGCATTTCTTTGAAATGTAGGTGTTTATCACTGATTACTTCTTCAAGTCAAACGTTGATCATGATTTTCTTTCTGCAGATATTGAGGTAACTGATTTTCTATTTTACCCAAGTACTTAATGTTGAAAATATAATCACACAACAAATTTTTTTTTTTTAAGCAATTAAATTTCATTAAAATAAGGCTAATGCCAAGTTTACAAAAATAGAGTATAGAAAAATAGAAACAGAAGTAAAAAGAAATGAGCAAAGTTTATTGACTCTTTTCCATTAGCTATGTAGTTTAGTTATATAGTAACTAAATACGCTGCCTCAGGAGGTTGGTCTCCCATACTTCCATCATAGATGTCTCCAAAGAGTGACAACAGCTCTTCTTGTAATACACTGAATCAAAAGAGAGACTGATGTCTTTAATGACCTCCTTAAGGACTACCTCAGGAGGCCTACTAATGTGTTGTCCAAGGTTCCGGATGCGCCTCTGCGCGATGCGCCGCCGCCTGGAGCATCTGAGCATATGCGTGCATATGCGCTCAGATGCGCCAGTGGCATTTTCGTAAATATTTATAAAACTATAGGAAATTAATATTTTTTTATATATCTAAATTATATTAATTAAATTTTTTAGTTAAAAATATATTGGATAGAAAAATTATTATAATACATATATTTATT